>JAFLJL010004796.1:23201-45701 GCA_018398815.1 Conus ventricosus
GAGGTTTTCGGAGTTTCGAGACAAGGCGAGCAGCATTATTTTGGACTTTCTGCAATTTTGCAAGAAGATTCTGTGGACAGCCAGCAAGAAGAGAATTACGTAGTCAAGTCTTGAAAGAATGAAAGCAGAAACCAGAGTCTTGGTGGCTTCTTCAGACAGAAGGTGGCGCACAGAACTGATTCGCCGAAGCTCCAAGTAGCAAGCACGGCAGATAGAAGAAATCTGATTTTGAAAAGAGAGTGTCTGATCAAGTACAACGCCTAGATTTCGCACAGTGGTAGAGGTCTGAATGAGAGAGGTACCAAGTTGGACAGAAGAAGGAACAGAGATTGTAGACATGAGCCGTTTTGGGAGAATGAAGATCAGTTCAGTTTTGTCATTGTTTAACTGAAGTTTGTTGCAAGTCATCCATGCCTTTATGTCAGAGATGCAGAGCTGTGAGCGATCAATGATGGAGGAGAGGAGAGAGATGTCACCAGAAATGTACATTTGATTGTCATCAGAGAAGCAGTGGTGTGAAATGTCATGATGGGCTACAATGTCAGAGATGGGTTGGGTATATAGAACAAACAGAATGGGACCAAGGACAGAGCCTTGGGGAACACCATAATTCAAGTTTATTTGTTTAGAACTAGTGTTGAACTTCGTTTCAATCCCCGAGGTGGAGAAGTTAAGTGTGTGTCACCTGCTATGAAGAAAGTCTCCGCCTCCAGGAAATGTCTCGGTGGGTTTTGTTTGCTTGTTTGTTTTCTGTTGATTGTGGTGTGTGTGTGTGTGTGTGTGTGTGTGTGTGTGTGTGTGTGTGTGTGTGTGTGCGTGCGTGCGTGCGTGCGTGCGTGCGTGCGTGCGTGCGTGCGTGCGTGCGTGCGTGCGTGCGTGCGTGCGTGCGTGCGTGCGTGCGTGCGTGCGTGCGTGTGTGGAGAGAGAGAGAGAGAGAGGATGGAGAGAGAGAGAGAGAGAGAGAGAGAGAGAGAGAGAGAGAGAGAGAGAGAGAGAGAGAGAGGAGAGAGAGAGGAGGAGAGAGAGAGAGATGCAGATGCAGATGTTTATCGTAAAGGCCATAGCCCCTTAGAAGGGGGTAAGTAAATGACAAATCGCGCAATTCATCAATGCAAACTCAATTTGAGAAACATAACATTTCATCTCAGCACATCATTTCGCATTCTGAAAGCTTTATACAAATACAAAGCGAACTGTTGAGCCAAATCGTTGGTATAATCTATTTGCATCTGTACACATCAATTTCAGCTTACCCAAACGTGTAGGGTCACTCTGATTGGATGACTTTAAAAGGACCAGTGGTCAAGTGATAACCAAACTAACAATGGTCAAGTGGCGGTCAAACTGACCAGTGGGAACTTCATTTTCATCATCTTCCTGGCAGAGCGGACATGTAAAATTACGATCAATAAAAGGCCGATAACGGTTAGAATGTACACAGATATCCGATACACCAAATCTAAATTTAGTGACAATATGTTTAATATGTCTGTTAATTTGCATTGCTAAGTACTTTGGAATACAATGTGCAGGATTTAACACTCTGTAAACATCAAATCGGCAACTGTCCTCCATATGAGAATTCCATCTCTGCCAGTTACAGTCAATTAACCTTTGCCGGAACATACAATAAAACTATTTATGTCATCTACACCTTGATTCTCCCACACAAAGCCAAACCCAAATTCGTACAGTTTTTAATCTTATTTTAGAGGCCCAATTACTCTTACCCTAGCATCTAGCTGTACTAACATTTTATATGCTTTATGTGGTAGTCTACTAGGTTCCATCCGGGTTATTTTTAGCCAGTAACGAATGCACCTTACCACAGAAAGTAAATGGATTGGATACCTATTGGTCTCCCCATAAACTAAATCGTTTGGCGTTTGCATTGAAACACCGAGAAACTTTTTCAATGCATTTAAATGAATCTTTTCAATCTGTATAGATCTAGAAGCAGTATCAAGACCCCATAACTCAGTATTGCACTATGGGTTGAATTTGAGAATCGAACAACTTTAAAAACAGTTGTAAGAGACTCATTATTAAGCATACGCAATTTCTTTAAAATACAAAATAAGCAACGTTTAGCTCTACTTACAAGGTCTTTGGAAGCAAAACCGAAACTTAAACGTGTTGAAAAATATATACCCAAGTACTTATAGACATTCACGAGACACCACCCAATCGCTTCACGTACGTTTCTCCCTTAAGTGAAAACATAAGCAAGGACACCAACGAACAGCAACAACAATCGATCGATTGCGAGAAAAGTCAAAAATACTTAGCTGTCCGTGTACACGCGGCTTAACGGGAAAATGGCTGCCGAGAAAAGAGGATGATTTTGGGCATGCGCAAGGCACGAGGCCCTTTCAGGGGTTTTGGTGTCCGTACGGACTTTATTGTATACGAGGCAGGGATAGCAAATTGCTGCCGCTTATTGCATTAGTGAGCCACGGTATAGTATGTGTAATTAAAACTGTCTTGGTACTTGATTTGTTACAAACAATATACAGGTTTCATTACGAGCACATTGTTATATTCTGCACAAACAACCATTAAGCACAACAAGTCTTACAAAGAAAGGAAGTTTATTTGGACAGAGTTATAATATATTTTTAGTTGATCCTAGCGACAAACTGAGCGACTGTTTAGAACATTACTATATAGACTATTTGAGGGAACTGAAACACTGTTTATTATTGATGACTGTTCAGCTGAACGAGATATGTTAAAAAAAAAGAAAATCTCTGTCAAAGCTAGCCTTTAGTGGACGCCACGCCTTAGTTTCTGTGTGGCTCTTAACTCATAAATACAATGCTGTAGAGAACAGGAAAACCTTCATTCTGGGCCACTTTCGCCCTCAACCAGTTTCGGGCGAAAGTGGCCAGAATAAAGGTTTTCCTGTTCTCTGACAAGTAAGACTTCAATAACCAAAAATAACGATTATCTACAAACAAACATACTGTGTAGGGTTATCGTTTTCAATACTAATTTACTAAACTTTTCAGATTTCAGTTTTTGCTTAATCCTGTGTTTTTCCTGGTCATTTTCAATAACATCATTTTCGCGCAAACATTCTTCAAATGAGTCTTTGTCTTTCATGTGAAATAAAACTACAGTCTTTAACTGTTCTCTAAAGTCTTTTAAAACGAGTTATATTTCTGGCATAAAATCCACACACTTATCCCAGCATGTCTTCCGCTGAAAGCTAGTTTCGACAAAGTGTTTCTCTTTTTAACTATGTCTCTTTCTGCCGAACAGTCATCTATAATAAATAGTGTCTGCGTTCCTTCAAACAGTCTATAAAACTGTTCTAAACACTCACTCAGTTTATTGCTAGGATTAACTAAATATATGTCATCATCTGTCCATATAAACCTTCTATCATGATATGCTTTGTTCCATTTAAGTGTTGGACAGAAAACCACAATATGATTAAAATTATAGCGATAAACTGTTTGTAATAGGTCGAGGATAAAAATTGTTTTTCCACAACCAGTCTGCCCACAAATCAATGAGCAATGAGGAGTTTTTGTCATAAAGTTTAACTGCTCCATGGTTTTATAACAGGACTTAATCTAATCCAGTTATTATTTTTATCATACTCTCTGTCAAAACTTGTTCAGTATAATAAAACCCTATAAGGCCTAAATGTGTAAGATTAATCCAATTCAGTTCTGTAAGATTGTTTCTATTTAAGGCAACATTGATTTTGTTGCTTGTTGTTATGATCTTAATATCCTCGCCATTGTGAAGAACGACGATGGTAACGTTAAGGCGTTTAACGTCTAAGTTTTGCCAGCTAATATTAATTCCTTTTATAAGGTCATCACTAACGCCCACAACCCCATCCCTCTCCACATCTTTAAAGACAGAAATTTCAAATATCATTGTGAACGTGTCTCCTAATTTTCTGCTTGGAAAGAACTGTAATTTTGTAGAAGCATCTTTTAAAACCGCTTCTCTTCTGTGGAGGATGTACTGTTTTTTCCCATACGGCTTTATTTCAATCTCTTTCCGACTATTGTCATCTGGCATAAGACTTACATGTAAAGGGCCAGAGTTGAATGCTTTTCTGAAACTTTTTTGACGGCCAAAAAATGTAAATGGGCTTATGAATTCAAATTTTATGTCCCATTCTAAATATGGTTCTAAGTGCCATTTGAGGTCAGGTTTTCGAACTATTTTATATTCATACTGGCCAACATTATTTGCCTCTAGATTGCGCAGTTGTTCTAGTTTAGGAAACTTTTTGTTGTCGCCAACCTCTTTGCGTTTATAATCACCATCTTTAGTGTACTCAAAACCATACAAAGCGCCTATCTCACCGTTCTGTTCAAAGTCTTAACGTCTGCAAGGTCTTTTAATTCTAAGTTATACACCTCACAGGCGCTAATGTAACTCCTTGGTTCTTCTGGCCCCCGCGACATTTTTTAGTACTGTTTATTATTTTATTTCCAAAACAATGTGTAGTTATTGCATTTCACAACTTTCCCTGCTTTGTCTGCAATTTTTATATTAAATGACCCAACCCTCCCACAAACTAATCTTTTAAACTGTAAATTAGGGAATTGTATAATTTCATAATCGCAATATGCAGCTTTCCCCGCCTGTAAAGCTCTTAAAACTTTGAGGGCCTTCCATCATATAAGTTTTCATCAGTGCTCAGCTCATCCAATGAACATAAAGTAATGAATGTAATGCAAGATCGAGCGGATTTTCTCCCTTAAAGTAGTTTGTTTGGCGCAACAACAAATCTGTTAGTGACCTGAGTGTCAACTTTAAAGCCTAACATTTTAGCTAGTCTTTATCAAATAAGTAATCTGCTTTTTCAGGTTCGAATGTTAATATTGTTTTTAGATTTGCATTGTTAAGTTTGGAGTAATGCCGAATTTACTCATTGCTTCTTTTAGTGAGCAAAACCCGTAATAACCATCAGGTATTGTTAACTGGTTAGCTTGGAGCCCCACAACTTTTGTAATCTTATTATTCCCCTTGGTTTCGCTTATATTAAACCCTTCGACTTTGTAAAATATTTCATGGAGCGCAAACCGTTCTGGTTCCGCATTCGTTATTAATAGCATGTTCTAAAAACGAAGGGCGGTCTTGAGTTGTTATTGTTACAAAACATTTTTTAAAACAAATTAAAAATGAGTGCATTCAAATATACTGGCGCAAAATATTCTGTTGGGCCGCACTACAATCTTAAAAATATTAGCAACTGATACTCTTGACATTGCTGTGACCCAGACTGCCTCTTTCATAAAAAGGTGAGTACTCCATTGAAGAGCTATCTTAACCCCCTATGAAAACGAGCACATCCAGAAAGCGTGGTTTAGTCATCGATGCAGTTTTTCAGAACAGTTAAACTTTGCTGTGTTTTGCGCATCACATGGGTGTGGAGTGTCGTATGCTGATCATTTAAATCACCACGATCCTTTGGTGAGGCCAGTGTACAGATTTCATTTCTATTACACCTTCAGACGTATTTTGACTGAATTGCAAGCGCCATTGCCAAATGACAAACCGTTTAATCACTCAGCAACATAATAGACATGAAGGCTTTTGAAAGGATCTGTAACGAATTCAATATTAACATCAAGACAGGCTTTAGACAAAAGTTGGATCATAATCATGGCCTAGGCGTCATTTATTTTCAGGGCACGCACAGAAAGTATAACTTTGACTGGCGTTCTCCTTTCAAAATTGTTCAGCCCTGGTCCATAGAGCAAGAGCATAAAACAGCATGGACAACATTTATCTTAGACGCTTCTAAGGGCCTAACTAGAGCGGGAATAGAACGAATAAACGACTCTATTCGTACTTACGTTTGGTGTTTGCTAGGGTCGCAAGCACAGGCAAGATCTAGCATAACTGATCCTTCTACTGGCTTTGACGCGCAAAAACAATACTTAGCAAATTTAGAGGACGCCATTAATTCTACAGTTGATTTACCTTCAAGTATTAAAAGATACCAAATGTTTTACAATACGCAAGATCGAAAGTAGACTTTGCTGTTGGCACTGGTTTATACATGCTGCCTTCTGACCTCAGACTCCAGGTAGGAATAATAATAAACTATAATAATGAAATTCTTATAGCAGGCAATGAACAGAAGGTTGGGAAAAAAACGACATAAATTCTGAGCCAGTAATATTACAAACAATAAAAGAACACCAAGAATAAGTCATCTAATCCCGAGGCCCAACCCCCAAAAGCATTGAAGACTCAGCAAAGCTCGCGGACTCTGTTCGCGATGACCATGAATATGAAAAGACAGCGCTTGTTCTTGGATTAACTGGCTAGGATTACTTGGTCTTTATCTTACTAAATAGTAACCCAACTATTACGAGAACTAATGCCCATAAGTGCTCGGCCATAAAGCCAACTTACTTTGCTTGCAGTAGACAAAAGCCAGCTGACAATACTCCCCAATATTCCTGGTAAAGCGTCCACGGCTTTACCAGTAATTTTTTTAATAAACTTGCAAGATGATCAAGCTGTTTTTTTACCCATGATTTATCAGGCGGAGGTGATGGCGGCGGAGGTAATGAACTTTGGCCACCGCCGCTGTAATAGCCATCACCAGTGTACTTATTGCAAATCCTAAGGCCGTTATAACGCTTGCTAATGTGACTCCCTGCTCTCTAAACAATGTTCTTATTCGTTCTGCTAGCGTTGCGTCTTCATATAAAATTTTTTCGATAGTTTCTCTTATTCTATTCACTTGACGTTCGTAATTGGTCTCGGTTAGTAGTTAGCACTTCTAGTCTTGCTGATCTTTCTTGTTCAAGATCTTTTAGTCTTTGTCTTATTCTTTCTTAATCTCACGCCCTACGATGCGGTCGTCAGCCTCAACGAGTTTTTCTTTTTCTCTTTTTATATGCTCATCTAGTTCACCTAGTTTTGCTAAATTGTTTGTTAATTCGCCTCTGATCCTTCTCAAAGCATGATCAAGGGCCGCTATTTCTCGCATGGGTAGCGGGGAGTCGTGTATAGTCTTTAAAGCTGTTTCTTCTGAAAAACTGGTTTCTGCTTCTATTGCATTTATTATTTCATCTGCCGATTGATTTAATTCTTTAAGTTCCATGTTTTGTATTTGGTTAGCTGTTGGGAGTTCTGTAGTGTGTTTTGAAGTTTAGAAAATGCCTCCTATCTAATTTTGGTCTAGCAATGCCAAGGCGATTTTGATCTTTCACACTGAGTCTTTGTATAATTGTACTCTTGGCTAAAAACTTTGATGGGTCTGGTTTAGTTGTAAGCCGAAAGATTCTCCTTGATCGCCCCTTACAAACAAATGACCATCTTCTAATTCAAAATCATTTGGGTCTATAAATTCGGGAGGGTTCTTGACCTAAACTTTTGTAAATGCTCCGACCGTACTTCTGTTAATTCACGCCGCATTGAGAGCATTGAGCGATGCCGTGTCAAAGGGATCATTTCACTCATATCGTCTCCAGGGTCAAAAACATCATAATCTTCTTCATCTTCAATTCCTGCCATGTTTTAAATAATTAACTTTTTATTTTGTTTATAAAAAATGTCAGCACTGGCTCGATTCTTGACCCGCATAGAAAACTGAAAGAGCCCAAAGGCGTGAAGGGAAATAAACGGAATATTACTGTTCCAAACAATCCATCTACTATTGATGCAGATCAAATTCTACTGTCAAATTTCCAGACCTAGGAGCGGATGAAGTGATTATGCCAAGCTCTGCTCGTCTTACTTTCAAAATAGAACTCGCTTCAACAACAGACCCAAACAGGACAGTTGTACAGAATCTGGGGGGCAATCGTTAAGAAATTTCTATAAAACTTGAGGGGCAAGAAATATTTTCTTTACACAATGCAGACATATTTTTAACCTATTCTGATCTATGGCTAACTGGGAATGAAAGGGCTGATCTTGCGTTTCAAGGAATTGAAAATGAAGAAGCACTAAAACACAGAATAGGCGCTGAAGATACTAAAGACGGCAAAAAGTATGTAGCTGTAAAGTTTGCGTATGGAAATCGCTTTTCCATTCCCTTAGATTTTGAGTTGTTAAAAGCGCATGGACCATACTTTCAAGGAGCATTAAAGACAGATTGTCATATGAACTAACTTTTAATGAATACAAACGGGTTATCAAATCAACAGACACCGAAGCAAAGTACAGCATTTCTGACATCTCGTTAGAGTTTGACGTTGTTAGCAACCATGAATTAGCAAGGCTGATTGAGCACCAATATCAGTCAAGATTAGCAATATATTACGAAAGAGTGATTCATCATACAACATATCCCAGAAGCAGGCAGACACTATATGGAATTTTAGTTTTAGCACCACAGCAATATCGCTTAAAGGTATTTTATTGCTGTGTGAAGATGAAGAACCGTTCAAAAGAGCAAGTGAAAAGTTTTTTAATCCTAAAATAACGAAAGTTCAATGTACAATTGACGGTAGTCCTAACCAAATCTACGCTAGCGGGCTTAGACCTTATCATCATTTTGACGAAATAAGAAAATTGTTTGGGGGTGGGAGGGTAGAAATCCAACAGCAGACTAGTGTCTAAAGATTTACATCTTCACAATGTTAGGCTTGATGATTATTTAACAACAAAATACGGTTTATGGATTGACCTAAGGTCAACAGAGGATAATGAGTTGTATGGAAGCGGGAGAAACGTGAGAGACGTAATAAACATTCACATTGATAAAGAAGAAGAAGCCGATAAACCGCTTAATGTACATTGTTTTTATTATATGATGCGCAGCTGAATATTGAAGAAAACAGATTAAAATATGTATTATACTAAATTATTTTTATTTTATAAAAAGCATGCCTGTTCAGGTTTATCCAAATGTGCCTACAGCGCCGCCAAGAGAAGAGATAGTAGAAAACCCTAGCATAAAAACCTTCAGATTAGCCAATATTACACAAATGCAACAAAAAACTAGAGCAGGACCTTTCAAAATACAGCAAAACCAAACGAAGGTATTCTGCTGCCTTTAATGCTGTTACATATGTTAATACTGGAACATCGACTATAAGTGCTCTATCAGCAGGAACGAGTGTTGGTCTCTTAGCAACGGGCATAGGCGCACCCGTAGCTTTACCTCTAGGTGGTTTGTCTTTAGCTCTCGGCCTGTGTTCATTAGCTGTAAGTGCGGCTGGCAAAAAATTAAAAACTAAACTCCAAAAGCACACAGCTATGGTTCAACTAATAACAGCTAAAACTTAGTTCCTTCAGGCTGATAATAAATAAAGCACTAGCTGACTCAAACATCACGGATGAAGAATTTAATCGTTTACAGGCTGATTTTGATGACTACAAAAGACAAATGTTTGATCTTCAAAGAAAGGCGGGGACAAGTTTTTCTCAACAGCCAGACCCCGAGCAGATAAAAAAGGAATGCTTAAAAAAAGTAAACGAGACATTAAACTCTGTTCTAAACAGCTCACATTAACAACACCAAAAGGTGTTTATACTTTAGTTTATGAGTCCAAGCACAAAAAGGCCGTCAATATTGATTCTGATTAAGTATTTTTTTTTTTTAATTTAAATAAATATTTTGGCTTAGAAAAGAAAGACAGCATGGCTAAGATATATGAAGGACAAGACGAATTGTTTGAAGGAATGCTCGAGAGAGAGCGTTTATCAAGAGCACTGAATGATATTGATTTAGAAGTTATTGACCCAACAAACGTACAGGCAAGCGTTGTACATGCAATTTCTCAAGTTCCAAGTAAACTAACAATAGACCCGCCAGTTAAAGTAATGTTAGCTGTTTTAATCGACTATATAACAATAAATGAAGAAAATCTAGAAGTCTGGGTCTCAACTAAACAACAGACTATTCTTTCCTCTAATGACTTAACACCCGGTTGGGCAGACGAACTGCTTACACAGTTTGACGCTGCCGCTGAAGAAGCTAAAATGAGAGGCTCTGGTTGGTCAGAGGGCGAAGTCTTAGAGATTAGATTAAAACAGGCTAAGTATGCACCGATTGTAGGCAAGGCTTACATTCCGCTACCTCGGGAGTTGGCTTTAAAGAGAGCAGTTGTAAACATAAAAAATTCAGACAACAAATGTTTCATGTGGTGTGTTCTTGCAAGGCTGCTTCATGTCCGCGAACACGCAGAGAGAGTGACTAACTATCGGCATACACCAAAGATCTTAACTTCAATGGAATATCCTTTCCTGTTAGTGTAGACCAAATTGATCAGTTTGAAGAACAAAACAACCCAATAACTGTTAATGTATACACATGGGATGAGGAAACAAATTTGGTGCCAATTAAAGTGTCCAAGAACAGTCCAACAATAGGCGAACCAGACAAAAATCATGTTGACTTACTCCTAATGTCTTCGCCCAAAAGGGCTACCGCATTACACATTGATACGAACAATGAGTAGACTAATGCAGCATACTTCAAAAGATCATGGCAAACAAGAATTCTGTAGAAAATGTTTAACAAGAATGCCATCTGTTCAAGCCGCAAGCGAACATAAGAAACATTGTATCGGCCCAGTTGACTGTAATACAGAACTAATTACGCCCCCACCTGGATCTAATGTTAGTTTTAAGAACTGGAAAAAACTGCAACATTCTCCATACGTAGTTTACGCAGACTTCGAGTCGCTTATTGTTCCTTATGAAGGGCCAGCGCCACAAAAACTTCGAAAAAACAGTCTTAATGAGTAATCATCAGATTTGTTCATTTGCTTTCATTGTTGTTAGGTCGGATGGCGTTTATTCAGAACCAGAATTATACAGAGGGCCAGATGCGGCTAGAAGATTTTTACAGCGCATGCAGCAAGTGCGTAATGATTGTTCTAATAATCTGAATTTATCTGAAATCATGATGACGCCTGAAGACCAACAACAGTATGACTCAGCCACACATTGTTGGATTTGCGGTTTAGGCCTCTCATCAGACGCAGCGAATCCAACAGTAAGAGACCATGATCACATTAGTGGAAAGTTCAGAGGAGCGGCGCATAACAAATGCAATCTTCAACTAAAGTTTGAACCAAAGACATGGAAGCTGCCCATCTTCTTTCATAACTTGCGAGGTTACGACTCTCATCTTATATTGCAAGCAGTAACCAACGCCTTCAGGGTAGCATGCATTGCACAGTCATCAGAAAAGTACATGTGCTTTAATCTAAATAACATGTCTTTTTATGACTCTATGCAACACATGATGGGATCATTAGAGGCACTGGCTATGTCCTTAAAGTCCTGCCCAATAACGGAAAAATATTTTGACTCAACTCTTGTTAGAAAGGGTGTTTACCCTTATGAGTACATGAACAGTTGGGAAAGGTTTGACGAAGACACACTTCCTTCTAAAGGCGCGTTCTTTTCTAGTCTCAGAGGAAAGGACATTAGTGATTCTGATTACCAGCAAGCTCAAGATGCGTGGCAGAAGTTAGATTGTAAAACGATGGGAGACTATCATGATTCATATTTAAGGGCAGATGTATGTTTGTTGGCGGATATTTTTGAAAATTATAGAAAGACCTGCATGAAACATTATAGCCTGGATCCCGCGCATTACATTTCTGCGCCCGGGATGAGCTGGGACGCTTTCTTAAAGTTTACTGGAGTACAGATTGATTTATTGTCAGATTTACCAATGATTCAGATGATTGAAAACGGATTGCGTGGGGGAATTAGTATGGCGTCGCATCATTACTGTAAAGCAAACAACAAATACTTGGACGACTATGATCCGAGTAAAAGGCCTAACTATCTTATGTATTTAGATGCAAACAATCTGTATGGATGGGCTATGGCGCAATCGCTTCCATTACGCAACTTTAAAATGTACACAGGCGGCGATCCGAATAATATTCAAAAGGCATTAAAGTGGTTGGGCAGTTTAACGCTAGATCAACAGCGTGGATACATTCTAGAAGTTGACTTAGAATATCCTCATGAACTCCATGACCTGCATAATGACTATCCATTAGCAGCAGAAAGTCTAAAGATGGATCCAAGAGAACCACCTAAACTTGTGCCTAATCTTCGCGGCAAAAAAAATTATGTCTGTCATTACAGGCTTCTACAATTTTATTTAAGACATGGGCTGAAGTTGACAGCTGTTCATCGCATAATTGCTTTTGATCAAGAACAGTTCATGAAACCATACATCACGAAGAACACTGACCTCAGAACTAAATCCACAGATGCTTCAGAAAAAGACTTTTTCAAGCTGATGAACAACAGCTGTTTTGGAAAGACTATGGAGAATCCGCACAAGCGCAAAGATGTCAGATTGGTCATCAGAGAGAATGAAGCAATTAAGCTGACTTCAAAACCTAATTATCAGGACTTTAGAAGATTTCATGATCAGCTTTTTGGCATAATGATGAAAAAAAAAGAAAGTCAAATTGGACAAACCTGTATTTATTGGGTTTACTGTTTTAGAATTATCAAAGCTTTTGATGTTAGAGTTTCTTTATGACTACTTTAAGCCCTCGTATCCTGAGTCCAGAGTACTTTACACAGACACAGACAGTTTTGTTATAGATATTCCTACTGAAGACATCTATAAAGACATGGAAATGGAAGTAGCTAAAGGACATGCAGGATGGTATGATACATCTGATTACCCTAAAGATTCGCCTTTGCATTCAATTACTAACAAGAAGGTTTTAGGAAAGATGAAGGATGAATTATCTGGAAAGGTGATCAAGGAGTTTGTTGGTTTAAGGTCAAAAATGTACAGTATTTCGAGCCAGGAGAAAATCATTAAGAAAGCAAAAGGAATATCCCGCAGCGTTGTGCAGTCAAAATATCACATGGCAACTACAAAGAAGCATTGTTTGGCAATAAGACTTTTCATCATGACAACGTAAAACTGCGATCTAATCTACATGAGATCAACACAACAGTTGTAACAAAGAAGTCATTAGATAGAACAAACACAAAACGGGTGTTTGTTAATCCGGAGTTTTCATATGCAATCGGGCACTGGAGGACCGCATAAACAGGGGGTTTTATATTTTTCATCAACTTTTATTATAAGATCAATCATAGCTTCATCCAATTCATTTAAATCTTTTCTCATGTTTGCTTGACGAGTTCGAATTTTTTTTATTATTTCAAGATATTCTTTTTCCCAATTTGGGGGTTTGAGTTGTAGGTGATCTGGATGATTTAGCATGCATTGATTAATCTCGAAAATGTTTCCTTAATAGCATTACACGCCTGAAATGATTCCCGTATCATTTTCAAGGTCTCTTCCTTTACCATTCTTGTTTCGTTCTGCGCTTCCTTCTGGCCTTCCATTTTAAACCAAAATATGTTTACGAAAATTAATTAAAGCGGAACTGTGTCTGGCGGAATTATCTGCAGTTCTTCTTTCACAAAAGATCTTTGAGGAGCTGGTTGTTTTGTTGTGTCAGTTTCTCGTAAATAATACACGGGCGGATTCATCTTTACAATTCTTTTTATTTCATACGGGTCAACACTCCAAACTGGATCGGTTGCCCTGATGCGAGTGTCCCCTTCTGCTTCTCCCGGTAAATAAAGGTACCTTACTTTCAAACCAAACGGTAATAGTTTGCTGGGTGTACTGGAGTCTTCAGCAACATTTATTGTTTTTCTTTTGATTGCTTGTACTGGTTTTAGCCCTTTAAATTCTTCATTATTCATTGCGCGCAAAACTGAGGGCAGTCTTCTAACCCATTCTGTGTTGCGAGAATTGTCAATCAGCTCTCTGTGATACTGGTAGGAGAAAAGTCTTTCGGCTAACTGTTTGTTAAGTTTTCAACTAAAGCCTGTGATCTGTGAACTCCTGGAATGCCTCTTCTAATAGTAACTCTGTGTTTTAACAATAATTGATTCACTTGGCCTTTAAATTCTTTTCCATCATCAACTTGAATCATGCGAGGGTAAGTTAGCGGGCCTCGCTGGTATATTAGTTGTATAGCAACAGCAACAGCAGAAGCACTCTTTTGTGTTAATGGTTCCGCATCTTTGTATCTTGAAGCCATGTCAATGACTGTGAGTGCGTACTTAAATCTTTTTCGTCTAATCCTATCAGAGGGTAAATATAGAAGATCCATTTGATGGGTGTCGTTTGGAGTTGTATTGACAAAGTGTGGTCTCTGTATTCGTCTAGGTGCAGGTAAATAAATTTGCCAAATTGCTTGTTTAGATAACCATTCCTTTGCTGTTTGTTCACTGACTCCTGCCGCTTGGCTTAGCTTTTGTATTGCTGTGATACCCTTCCAATATCCTTTGGGCGAATAATAGATTTTGTTCATTTTTTATTCAGCCAATATTATGTGCAACCAAATACACGACGGTCATACCAAAGGCAATAAACGCGATTTCTTGCATCTTTTGTTTTTCTGATGGTTGATAAAAGCCACTGAATTTTGGTGGGGGCAATGTCTGGACTGGTTTGCCTGTTACTAGATAATATTGTTTTATTGCTTGATCAACATTTTTAAAACCAGAGTGTTCACTCCACCAGCAGTTCTGTTACATCCAGAAACCAGATTTCCTAACGGGCCACCAGCCACAATGCATGATCTTTTCTTCATCTTTCCTCGGGGACAGGGAGGGGGGGGGGGGGGGGGGGGAGGGGGCAGTCTTCAGGATTCTTGTCAGAGGTGGGGGTTTCCGGCACCATCAAAAGGTGGTGTGTTTTTTCCCCTATATTTTTACAGGTTTTATGGCCGGGGCGGGGGGGGGGGGGGGGGGGGGGGGGGGGGGGTCTGGGGTCCTTTTAAAAAATTTTACCCTTTTTTTTTCTTCATATTTTTAGCTCGGAGTGTGTGTGTCTCTGTGTTCGTGTAACTGGAATCCTCCCCAAAGCCCACCCCGGACTCTTTGTGTGTGCGTGTGTGTGTGTGTGTGTGTGTGTGTGTGTGTGTGTGTGTGTGTGTGTGTGTGTGTGTGTGTGACTGTGTGTGTGCACACATGTGAGAGAGAGTGAGAGATTGACCAAAGGGGTAATAAACCAACACAAAATGTGCATTCCCACCAATCTCTTCGACATGCTAATACTGTTTTGCGCTGTTGCTGATGTTTAATCAACAGAAATTGTTAATATTGACCAGTAGTCTTGTAGTGGACCAGTGGTTGCAGGTTCCATGTCCATAGCAAAGCACTGGAATCTGATTTTTAAGGGAAATGGCTACTTCACATTCAATTTTTTTTTTGTAGGGATGTTACTGATAATGACTGATAATAATGTTTGGCAAAATTTTACTTATACATAACCTTACCCCCCCCTCCCTCCCTCCCCCTTCTTGTTTTCTCGCTTCTTTCCAGTTTTTTCAATAAATTGCCTTTTTCAGTGTAGATAGAGCTGTGTTTCATCTACCTTTTCAGCTAAAATGTTGGTTGAATGATAATTCACAGCTTCAAAACTTCGATTTCTTCCACATACTCCCCCATTCCCATATAGAGCTGAGCCACTTCCCTGACAGTGTTGATACTAGTGCTCTTTCCGTGTCGCCCTCCGTTTCCCAGTATTAATCAAGATGAATTATCTTCTCCGTACAAGGACCAAATGAAACTGCAAATCTACGAAAAGATGTAACTTGAACTCTCTCTCTATACTGAAAAGGGCAATTTTGAAAGAAAAAAAAGGAAAGAAGCGAGAAATTGAAGTGGGGAGGCTCTTCTACACTTTTACCTAATGTTTTTAATTATGTTAGCGCCACATAACCAGGTACTACTGACTGTTGGCCGCATAACCGGGCACTACTGACTGTCGCATGCAAACGTTTTGACATGCGATTTTCACAAAATGTATGTGATTGTATCGAAGTCGACAGTCCAAAGCTCTGGGTTCATGATGAATATTCTCTTGTTCAAGTTATTGGGAAAAATAAAACCTGCTCTTAGTTGTTTTCATTTTGAATGTTTTTTCTGTACTGCTGGCGATACTGTGAGTATGCTGTCCCCAGCACATACACATCAAGGCACACAGTTTGGAGCCCGGGATGTTGCGTGATGCATTTGCAGCCTGGTATTTCTGCCAGGACAGCTGCCATCTCCTCCACCTCTATGCAGCACAGGCATTCCTTCAGCGTGCCCATACTGGAGCAGTTTCCACATTGACACCTGAAATTTGTAAATAAGGCTTAATTTTCACTGTTCCATCTGGACGAACACAAAAAGTAAGGATAAATGACGCCACTTCACAGAAATCAGATGTACTAAGTGGTATACCTCAAGGCAATATCCTAGGACCCATACTTTTCACTATATTCATAAACGATCTTCCAGAATCTGTCCAAAGTAATTGTGAGATTTTTGCTGACACAAACTATGGAAATTCTACCAATCATACAAAAATGCAAAGGGATGTATACTCATTACAAGAATGGTCTAATGAATGGAACTTACATTTCAACGTATCCAAATGTAGTGTTATGCACTATGGTAAAACAAACCCAAATCATAAGTATTATATGAAGGTAAATGGACAAGAAAATGAAATAAATGAGTGTGAGGAAGAAAAAGATCTTGGTGTTATTTTTTACCCACTACTTTCTTTCGATGTACATATCAATAAAATCATCCATAAAGCAAACCAAATGATATGACTAATAAAGAGAACTTTCACATACTTGAATAAAGATATATTTATTGAAATTGTACAAAGTCTGGTACGACCGCACTTAGAATATGGAAATATCATATGGTGTCCCTTACTCAAAAGGCAGTCAAAGGCAGTTGAGAAAGTACAAAGAAGGGCTACAAAGCTACTACGGGAATGCAAAAGTAAGAATTATGAACAACGGCTAAGATACTTAAACTTACACTCATTAAAAGGTAGACGTATCCGCGGTGATCTGATCGAGGTCTACAAATATTTAATGATTTGGTGGATGTACAATAAAGGATTTTTTCAAATTATATACCGATAGTGTTACAAGGAAGCCAGATGGGAAAATCTTCATTGAACACTGTCAGACTGACTTACTTGACGTATCCCCGTTGGCTCCTAGTGGAGCATAGGTCATCCACGAGCCTTTTCCATCTCTGCCTGTCCCGGGCGGCGACTTCCAGCTGGCCCCAGGAATAGCCCAGTCGAGTTGTCTCCACCTCCGTCGATCTTCTCCAGGTGGTGCGTGGTCGGCCTCTCTTGCGTCTTCCCTGTGGGTTCCATCGCAAGGCATGGCGGACAACGCTGGGTGCTGGTTTTCTGAGGGTATGGCCAAGCCAGCCCCACTTCCTGCGCTTAATTTGATCTTCAATGGGCTCTTGTCCGGCTCTTCTCCACAAGTCTTCATTTGTGACCATGTCCTGCCACCTGATGCGATAGATATTGGGGCAGATTTGACAAAACAGCAAAGAGATACTGTGGCCCACTATAAACCGACAAAGTTTCTGGTATGCCGGTGACTTCCCATTTGGTCTACTCCCATTTTGTCTAATGGGAGTAGACGAAATGGGAGTAGACGAAATGGGAAGTCACCGTGTGTGTGTGTGTGTGTGTGTGTGTGTGTGTGTGTGTGTGTGTGTGTGTGTGTGTGTGTGTGTGTGTGTGCGTGCGTGCGTGCGTGCGTGCGTGCGTGCGTGCGTGCGTGCGTGCGTGCGTGCGTGCGTGCGTGCGTGCGTGCGTGCGTGCGTGCGTGCGTGCGTGGTGTGTGTGTGTGTGTGTGTGTGTGTGTGTGTGTGGGTGTGTGTGTGTGTGTGTGTGTGTGTGTGTGTGTGTGTGTGTGTGTGTGTGTAGAAGTGTTAGTGTGAGTGAGTATCTGACATCTTTACGCTTGTGCGGATTTTTCATAGTCTTTCCGAAACAGCTGTTGTTCATCAGCTTGAAAAAGTCTTTTTCTGAAGTATCTGTGGATTTAGTTCTGAGATCAGTGTTCTTCATGATGTATGGTTTCATGAACTGTTCTTGATCAAAGCAATTATACGATGAACAGCTGTCAACTTTAAACCATGTCTTAAATAAAATTTTTAGAAGTCTGTAATGACAGACATAATTTTTTTTTGCCTCGAAGATTGGGCACAAGTTTAGGCGGCTCTCTTGGATTCATCTTTAGACTTTCTGCTGCTAATGGATAGTCATTATGCAGGTCATGGAGTTCATGAGGATATTCTAAGTCAACTTCTAGAATGTATCCACGCTGTTGACCCGGCGTCAAACTGCCCAACCACTTTATGCTTTTTGAATATTATTCGTCCCTGTGTACATTTTTAAGTTGCGTAATGGAAGCGATTGCGCCATAGCCCAACCATACAGATTGTTTGCGTCTAAATACATGAGATAGTTAGACCTTTTACTTGGATCATAGTCGTCCAAGTATTTGTTGTTTTTCTTTACAGTAATGGTGCGACGCCATACTAATTCTCCACGCATTCCGTTTTCAATCATCTGAATCATTGGTAAATCTGACAATAAATCAATCTGTACTCCAGTAAACTTTAACAAAGCGTCGCAACTCATCCCGGGCGCAGAAATGTAATGCGCGGGATCCAGGCTATAATGTTTCATGCAGGTTTTTCTATAATTTTCAAAGACGTCCGCCAACAAACATGTATCAGCCATTAAGTATGAATCATGATAGTCTCCATCGTTTTACACTCTAACTTCTGCCACGCATCTTGAGCATGCTGGTAATCAGAATCACTGATGTCCTTTCCTCTAAGACCAGAAAAGAACGCGCCTTTAGGCGGAAGTGTATCTTCATCAAACCTTTCCCAACTGTTCATGTACTCATAAGGGTAAACACCCTTTCTAACAAGAGTTGGGTTAAAATATTCTTCCGTTATTGGGCAGGACTTTAATGACATAGCCAGTGACTCTTAATGATCCCATCATGTGCTGCATAGAGTCATAAAAGACATGTTATTTAAAGTGAAACACATGTACTTTTCTGATGACTGTGCAATGCATGGTACCCTGAAGGCATCGTCTACTGCTTTCATTATAAGATGAGAGTCGTAGCCTCGCAAGTTATGAAAGAAGATGGGCAGCTTCCATGTCTTAGGATTAAAGTTTAGTTGAAGATTGCAGTTGTTGTGCGCTGCTCCTCTGAACTTTCCACTAATGTGATCATGGTCTCTTACTTTTGGATTGGCTTCCTCACTGAGTTCTAAACCACAAATCCAAGAGTGAGTGGCTGAGTCATACTGTTGTTGGTCTTCAGGCGTCATCATGATTTCAGATAAATTCAGATTATTAGAACAGGCGTTACGCACTTGGTGCATGCGCTGTAAAAATCTACTAGCCGCATTAGGCCCTCTATTAATTCTGGCTCTGAATGAGCGCCGGCCGACCTGACAATAATGAAGGCAAATGAACAAATCTGATGATTACTAATTAAAATGTTTTTCGAAGTTTTTGTGGCGCTGGCCCTTCATAAGGAACAATGAGTGATTCGAAGTCTGCGTAAACAACATATGGAGAATTTTGCATCCGTTTCCAGTTCTTAAAACTAACTTTACTGCCTTCTGGGGGCGTAATTAGTTCTGTATTACAGTCAATTGGGCCAATACAATGTTTCTTATGTTCGCTTGCGGCTTGAGCGGATGGAATTCTTGTTAAACATTTCTGCAGAATTCTTGTTTGCCATGATCTTTTGAAGTATGGGCCAATAATCTACTCTTTGTGCGTATCAATGTGTAATGGGGTATCCCTGCTGGTGAAAACATCACCAGTAAGTCAGCATGATTTTTGTCTGGTTCGCCTATTGTTGGGCTGTTCTTGGACACTTTCATAGGCTGTAGATTTGTTTCCTCATCCATGTGTAGATATTAACAGTTATTGGTTTGTTTTGTTCTTCAAACTGATCAATTTTGTCTATACCAACAGGAAAGGATATTCCATCGAAGTTAAGATCATTAATGTAATCCCAATAGTTAGACACTATCTCTGCGTTTTTGCGGGCGTAATGCAGCCTTGCGAGAACACACCACATAAAACATTTGTTGTCTGTATTCTTTATGTTTAGAAACTGCTCTTTTCGCAACTAATGCTGGAGGTAGTGGAATGTAAGACCTGCCTACAATCGGCGCATACTTAGCCTGTTTTAATCTGATCTCTAGGACTTCGCCCTCTGACCAACCAGAGCCTCTCATTTTGGCTTCTTCAGCGGCCACATCAAACTGTGTAAGCAGTTCGTCTGCCCAACCGGGTGTTAAGTCATTACGAGAAGAATAGTCTGTTGTTTAGTTGAAACCCAGACTTCTAGATTTTTTTCATTTATTGTTATGTAGACGATTAAAACAGCTAACATTACTTTAACTGGCGGGTCTATTGTTAGTTTACCGGAACTTGAGAAATAGCATGACAACACTTGCCCGCACGCTTGCTGGATCAATGACTTCTAAATCAATATCATTCAGTGCTCTTGATAAATCTTCTTGCATTGCTTCAAACAATTCGTCTGGACCTTCATATATTTTATCCAAGCTGAGTTTCTTTTGTAACCAAATATTTATTTAAATAAAAAAAATAATTAATCAATATCGATGGTCTTTTTGTGTTTTAGACTCATAAACTAAAGTATAAACACCCTTTGGCGTTGTTAATGTGAGCTGTTTAGAACAGAGTTTAATGTTTCGTTTACTTTTTTTAAGCATTCCTTTTTTATCTGCTCGGGGTCTGGCTGTTGAGAAAACTTGTCCTCGCCTTTCTTTGAAGATCAAACTTTTGTCTTTTGTAGTCATCAAAATCGGCCTGTAAACGACTAAATTCTTCATCCGTGATGTTTGAGTCAGCTAGTGCTTTATTTATAATCAGCTTGAAGGAACTAAGTTTAGCTGTTATTAGTTGAACTATAGCTGTGTGCTTTTGGAGTTTAGTTTTTATTTTTTTGCTAGCAGCACCTACGGCTAATTAACACAGGCCGAGAGCTAAAGACAAACCGCCTAGAGGTAAAGCTGCGGGTACGCCTATGCCGTTGCTAAGAGGCCAACACTCGTTCCTGCTGATGCGGCGCTTATAGTCGATGCTCCAGTATTAACATAGGTAACAGCCTTAAAGGCAGCAGAATACCTTCGTTTGGCTTTGCTGTATTTTGAAAGGTCTTGCTCTAGCTTTTGTTGCATTTGTGTAATGTTGGTTAATCTGAAGGTTTTTATTCCGGGGGGTTCTACTATCTCTTCTCTTGGCGACTCTGGTGCTGTAGGCACATTTGGATAAACTTGAACAGGCATGCTTTTTTAAAATGAAAAAAATAATTTAGTATTCTGTATCTTGAACAGGCATGCTTTTTTAAAATGAAAAAATAATTTAGTATTCTGTATCTTTTAATTTTTTTCTTTTTAATATTCAGCTGTGCATCAATTAATAAAAACAAAATGTACATTAAGCAGTTTATCGGCTTCTTTGTCTTTCTCAATTTGATGTTTACGTCTTTAACCGTTTCTCCACTTCCATGCAACTGATTATCCTCTGTTGACCTTAGGTCAATCCATAAAACCGTATTTTGATGTTAAATAATCATCGAGCCTAACACTGTGAAGGTGTAGATCTTTAGACGCAAGGTCTGCTGTTGGACTTCGGCCCCTCCCACCCCCAAACAAGTTTCTTATTTCGTCAAAATGATGATAAGGTCTAAGCCGCTAGCGTAGATTTGGTTAGGACTACCATCAATTGTACATTGCACTTTCGTTATTTTTGGATTAAAAAACATTTCACTTGCTCTTGCGAATGGTTCTTCATCTTCACACAGCAATAAAATACCTTTAAGCGATTTTACTGCGACGCTAAGATTAAAATTCCATATAGCGTCTGCCTGCTTTTAGGGTATGTTGAATGATGACGCACGTTTTCGTAATATATTACTAATTGTGACTATATTGGTGCTCAATCAGCCTTGCTAAATTAGAGTTGCTAACAACATCAAACTCTAACGAGATGTCAGAAATGCTGTACATTGCTTCGGTGTCTGTTGATCTGATAACACGTTTGTATTCATTAAAAGTTAGTTCGTGTGACAATCTGTCTTTTAATGCCCCTTGAAAGTATGGCGCATGCGCTTTTAACACTCAAAATCTAAAGGAATGGAAAGCGATTTCCAAACGCATAACTTACAGCTAAAGCCTTTTGCTGCTTTTAGCACTGAGGCGAGTTCAGCGCCTATTCTAAGTTTTAGTGCTTCTTCATTGCCGATTCCTTGAAACGCAAGATCTTCCCTTTCATTCGCGGTTAGCATAGATCAGAATAGGTTAAAAATATGTCTGCATTGTTTAAAGAAAATACTTCTTGCCCCTCAAGTTTTGCAGAAAAATTTTTTTAACGATTGCCCGTCCCAAATTCTGGACAACTGTTCTGGTTTGGTCTGTTGTTGAAGCGAGTTCTATTTTGAAAGTAAGCCGTGCAGAGCCTGACACAATCAAATCATCCGCTCTAGGTCTGGAAATCTAACAGTAAGAATTTGATCTGCATCAATAGTAGATGGATTATTTGGAACAGTATATTCCGTTTATTTCCCTTCACGCCACGGGGTTCTTTCAGTCTTCTATGCGGGTCAAGAATCGAGCCATATACTTGTGACATTTTTATAAAACAAAATAAAAAGTTAA
>JAFLJL010004796.1:50701-60622 GCA_018398815.1 Conus ventricosus
GTCCATCTGGGGCTAAGTGTGTGTTTGCTAATCAATTAGGTAGGGGTGTGTGTAAATGCTGATGTGTGTGGAATGTAGCGAGTGGAGAATTCAGGGTACTTGTGAACTAGGGGCTTGAGAAGCAGCGGGGACAAAGGCATGGCCTGAAGGGGAATCCTTTGTTTCCCTCCCTATATAAACTGAGGGAGAACAACGTGTCGGGAGAACAACACCAGGAGAGAGAGAGAGAGAAGGCAGAGAAGAGAGAGACAGGAGAGGAGTGAGCAGGACAGAGAAAGGGTCGAGAGAAACGTGGTCTCGGAGATAGAAGACAGCAAGGTCTTAGAGTTAAAGACAAGCTGGAAGAGAAGGAAACTAAGTGTGAAGCCAGAGGTGGGTGAAGACAGACAAACTGAATTTGAACCCAGAGGTGGGTGAAGAAGACGAAGAAGAAGAGTTCGACGTCGAGATCCAGAGACGACCACAAAGACCCAGTCCTGAAGCCTGGAGCCAGTCAACCAAGGCATCACCATCAAGCAGTGCTGAAGAAGACGTGAAGAGACTTTTTTTCAAGAACTGTGGTGTGGTGTGAAAGCGTGGTTGTGTGTGTGAAAACCTGGCCAGGTAAGAAGTCATTTTTATTATAACCCGGGATTAGGAAGTATTGATCTTTTATGTTCTGATATTTCATTGTGTGTGATTTGATTGTTCATGATTAATTATAAGTAGCATAGAACTTAACTTTTGTTGTTAGGTTGATGCGTTGTGGGGGCTTGTTGTGCGTGACACAAGTATCCAGATACGGCTCACGCTGATCTGCCCCCCCCCCCCCCCCCCCCCCCCCCATTAATCATGTACGGGTGTTCACACCATCGCTCACCTCTCGGTCAGTGATGCACGTGGGCACCCGTCACCGTGGTGGAATTTTGTGACGGTGGATGGAATCGTTGGGGTGGGTGGGTGGAGGGGGTGAGAGGTGTTCAAAAACAAAACCAATCGGATGGGAAACCAAGCCAGCCGTTTGGTGAGGGTGGTGGGGTGGTGGTGGCTGTGTGTGTGTGTGTGTGTGGGGGGGGGGGGGGGGGTGGTATTTCACACGATTTAAAAACTATTAATTCGATTGGTTTGTCTTTGCCGATGTTAAAAATTTGATAATGCTTTGTGACTCTTTGGATCCAAGTTGCTCTTTTTCTTTTTTTTCTTTTTCTTTTCTTTTTCTTTTCTTTTCTTTTCTTTTTCTTTTTTTTTTTAAAGTTAAGCTATATCAATCGTTAAAATGAATCTGATTGTATGTAAAATTATCTTTGTATTCCCTCAAAGATGCTGTTGCGTCATTACCCGCTTGCAATGGTCAAGGAGCTTTTGATTTTCTTTTACATATTTATCATACTTCTGATGTGTATATATTTTTCAATCTTTATATTTGTCATTGTTTGTTTTTGCGTATCGCACGAGGGATACGGTACATTAATGTATTGTATGAGAATCATTGTTATATAAGCTGTGCTTTTTGGAAGAGCTGGGTTCCATTCTTATTTCTGATCATTTTGGCCTACGTTGCTTTAAGTTCTGTATATATGAAACAATTATTCACTGAATCGTCATGGATAGCATAACAATTGCTTCATTAAATTGTCAAGGGCTCGGTGATTTACATAAACGTAGGGACGTATTTCACTATTTAAACAGAAAAAATATTCGATATATTGTTTACAGGATACCATTTTACTAATAAACTAGAGAAGTATGTACCTGCAGAATGGGATATAAATGCTTATTTGCCTCGTTTCGTTCAAATTCCAGAGGTGTAGCTGTATTGTTTTCGAATAATTTTGAATTCAAAATTACAGACGTACAACGAGACGAAAACGGAAACTTCATAATTGTAGCATTTAGTTCATTTGAAAAACAGTTTCTCTTAGTTAATGTGTACGGGCCTAATAAAGATAATCCCATATTTTACAATTCACTTAAAGAAACTATAAAGAGCTACAATACTAATAATATTATTGCTGTGGGTGATTGGAACATCACAATGGATCCACATCTAGATTGTTATAATTATGTACAAGATAATAATCCAAAAGCAAGAGAAGAACTCATAAACATGACGGAAGAAATAGGATTGGCAGATATATGGAGGGAAGACAATCCGGACTGTAGGAGATATACCTGGCGAAAACGAACTCCACTTAAACAAAGCCGACTAGACTTCTTTCTATTGTTGATTATCTTTATATTTATCATGAAAAATCTGACATTGAACCAGGCTATCGGTCTGACCATTCGATGGTTACATTATGCTTGAAATTTGGTAAAAGTGAAAAATTCAAAGGATTCTGGAAATTTAATGTATCTTGTTAAAAGATAAGCAATATGTAGACGAAATTAATAAGTTAATTCTGGATGTTATAAAGAATACGCAGTTGATCAATCAGCGATACAAGATCAATCAGTATTGTCTGAGTTAATAAAATCTGGACTCAAATTCAAGATTTCAGATAAAAAAATTTTTGGATTTTCTGTTGATGAAAATTCGAGGGAAATCAATAGCTTACGCCACAATGAAAAAGAAAACAGCAACAGAAAAAGAGAACAAGATTTTAAAACGCATTGAAAATCTTGAAAATCTTGAGAATAAAACAGAAATTGAAATAAGAATAATTGAAGAAAAAAAAAACAGAACTAAGAGCAATCAGGGAACAAAAATGGAAGGTGTATTATTAAGATCAAAAGCGAGATGGATTGCAGATGGTGAAAAAATATCAAAATACTTTTGCAACCTTGAAAAGAGAAAACTATATTAATAAACAAATGACTAAAACTAGTGACTAAAGATGATGAAATAATAAACGAACAAAAGATATTTTGAAGGAGGTTAAAACATTTTACGAAAATTTATACAGAAAAAGATAACTGAAAAGTGTGAAATCAGAAAACTTGTTAAAAAAATTCCACAGTTATCTGAAGATGAGAAAAAAATATTGGAAGGAGAAATCACCATAGAGGAAGCAAGCGAAGCTTTAAAAAATATGAAGCATGGTAAAAGCCCAGGTACAGACGGCTTCGGTGCGAATTCTTTAAATTCTTTTGGAAAACACTGGGCCCACTGGTTGTAAGATCTGTAAATGAATCATACAAAGACGGAGAATTTTCAACAACACAGAAGCAGGGACTAATTATTTGCATACCAAAAGGTGATAAACCCAAAGAATATATAAAAAATTGGCGTCCTATTTCTCTCCTAAATGTAATATACAAAATAGCTTCCTCATGTATTTCAAAAAGAATAAGAAATGTTTTACCATCTCTCATCAGTGAGGATCAAACAGGTTTCATGGCTAATAGATTTATGGGCGACAATGTCACGGTCAAAATTCAACACAACCGAAGTGTGGTCAGTCGTCGGCCACTCCAACTGGACATAAGTCCAAACTCAAACATTCTAGGCGTCAGAAAGACGGGGCCATAGGTCGGGTCCGGCCAATTAAGCATAGGGGAGAGGCTCCACAGAGACGTTCTGTCCCGCCAGACGACTAAGCGGCTTTGACCGACGCCTCGATGTCTGCCCAGACGGACCTCAGTGCCTGGGCCAGCCTTATCCGGCCAATTTGTGGAACCAACGTCATTGTTAGTCGGACGTCGCAGGTTAAAGCAGGAAAGGGAGAGGGAGAAGGTAGTGTGTGGTGGGGGTGAAATCTAGCTAATCAATTAAATGACCAATTGACCACCACAGAGAGTAAGGCGTGTAGACGGGGACTGTCATGATTTGAACATCCAATGGAATTAGAGGGGGATAACTTCGGGTGTCAGGGCGGTAAAAATACTGACCAATGGTACTGGCCCTTGGACACGGGGTTAGAGCATAAAGGAATGTGTGAGGGAGAGAGAAGGGAGGAGGAAAAAACGAACAGACAGAGAGAGAGAGAGGGGAAGTTCGGGAGAGTAGGCTCTCGCCTACAGGAAGGCAGGGAGATGAGAACGAACAGAGACAGAGAGATGAGGAGGTTTTAGGTGTAGTCTCTGCACGAGGGAAAAGGCAGAGAGATGAAGAGAGGAGAACGAGGGGGAGAACGAACAGAGAGAGAGAGAGAGAGAGAGGTTCTGAGTGGAGCTCTGCAGGAGAGAAGGGCAGAGAGAGAGAGAGAGAGATGAGGGGAGGAGAGAAGAGAACCAAGTTGAGAGATTAGCATGAGATAGTCTGCAGAGGAAGGACTGAGGAGAGATGTGGAGAGAGAGAGAGAGTTGCTAATTAATGAAGAAGAAAAGAAAGAAAAGAAAAAAAAAAGAAAAGAAAAGCAACCATGTCCATTTGATAAGAGCAGACTAGAAGAGAGAGAGAGAGAGAGAGCGCAATGTGTTAATGCAGGAAGAAAGAAAGGAGAACAGATCGATGTTGATAGTCACTGTTCTACCCTAACCGGGGGTTCGACCTCATACCTGGCAGCGTCACTTCGCCAAGCAGAACCACAGACCAACGCCAACAGTCTCACCTGACCAGGCGGCATCAGACCAACACCAGTGCCGGCAGTTGTGTCGTGTTGTGAAAGTGACAGTGAAAAGAAAAAGAAAAGAAAAGAAAAGAAAAGACAGTGATTCGTGAATAGTTAAGATCACCTGGCCAGGTAAAGTAGAAATCTGTTTATACCCGGGTTAGTTAATGATGTTTTAGATAAATGATTTTTGTGAAGTTCAGGAAAGAGAGAATGTTTTATTTCATTTGATTCCATATGCATTGATGTTTCGTTCGATGAACATGTGTAGTAAAGTTATAGACTTTACTAGTGGTTTGATGTGACGAATGCATGATATATGAATGAGATCGTAAGCAAGCTGTGAGTGTGTTTGGGCTGTGCGCTAGTCCTTCCTCCACTGACATTACACCGAGGTTGACAATTTATTGGCGAGCCTGCCAGGATATTCTGGCCCATTTATTATAATTGTTCAACTTCTCAGAGAGGAAGCTGGGTGGGATTCAAGTATTGTAATCCTAAGACAAGGGGTTGTCTTACTGTATGTTCCCAAGATAGTTAAATACTAGGCTTGGCATTGCTTCCAAGATAGTTAATACTAGGCTTGGCATTTCAGCCCCAGAGTACTCATTTCGCACAGATTGCCTATAATTCGCTCTCATAGTTGGGTCAGGCGCTGGGCGTCTTATAAAAACTAACTACGTTGTCCCAAGCTAATATTATCATTCATAGGATTGTGCTATTACGTCACTCGTGTCGGTAACCACCAGTTTGGCTGTCGTAGTAGTAAAATCTTGTTCAAAAAAAAAAAAAAAAAAAAAAAAGAAAGAGATACAATGGCGGAAGAAAAGAACACCCCTATTGAACAACTTGTGAGTGTTGCTCGTGATTTAGGCTACTATGGAGATGAGTTGCGTGCATTCGTGGAAAACCAACAAAAGATGGAAAGAGATGAACGCGCGGAAAGGACGCCGTGTTGCAGTAGAAATAGCGGAGCAGGAAAGGACTAAAGCTAGCGCAGAGCAGGAAACGAAAGATTAAGGATTCAGGCTAATGATAATCAGGCTAGGGAAACGCAGGAAACAGAAAGGATTAAAGCTAGGGAAACGCAGGAAACAGAAAGACTAAAGGTCCAATTGGAGTTAGAGAAAGTGAGAATACAGAGGGAGACCACCGATGATGGTAGTTCACTTTCCAGTGACTCTGTGCGCAGCTATGCTCCCCGACCCAAGTTGCCAAAATTCTCTGAAGGGACCGATTCGATTGATGCATACATCAGTCGTTTCGAAACGTTTGCAACCAGTCAGGGTTGGCCTCCAGAAGAGTGGGCAGTCATTTTGTCAGCGTTACTGACGGGTAAGGCATTGCAGATTTTCACTGCGTTACCAGCAGAACAACAGTCCGATTTTGGTGCTGTGAAGGAGTCTTTAATGAAGGGATTTGACCTCACAGAGGAAGGATTCAGGAAGAAATTCCGTTCAGCTAAATTACAAGCAGGTGAGACGTACACTCAGTTTGGTGCACGTCTAGATCACTATTTTGAGAAATGGTTAGAGTTGAGTGGTACAAAGAAGGAGTTCGCTGAATTGAAAGAGCTAGTTATGAAAGAACAGATTTTGTCAGGTTGCGGCCCTGAGTTAACCATACATTTGAAAGAGAGACAGCCAGGGACAGCAGGAGAGTTGTTGAAGTTCGCAGAGGTGTATAGAGAAGCACGTTTGGGCACGAAGGTGCAGGGAGAACAGGTGCTAGGCACAGGTGAGAAGAGTGCAAGGAGACCAGGGGAGTTTTCTGCAAAGTCTGCAAACCCAGTGGTGGGGCAGAAGGAAGGGCAAAGGGACATTAGGTGTTTCATTTGTCACAAGAAGGGACATGTGGCGAGGGACTGTCGCATGAGGTTCCAGAAGGCAGCAGCCTTGCAAGAGGTGGATAAGGGTCGTCAAGGGAAACGACCTGCAGTGGAACCAAAAGGGATTCAGTCTGAAGAGGTGGAGTGCAGCCTATGGCTAGCACTGGACAGCAGTCAGTGTCAGGGATGGAGGGCACTAGGCTGAGTGGTTCGTTACCAGTGGAAGAAGGGTGGATTGGCCAGCAGAGGGTGAAAGTGTTACGATACACTGGTTGTTCATGCGGGGTAGTACGAACAACGCTGGTCGATAAAGGGGATTTGACAGGGCAAATCCAGACCTGTACTCTAATCGATGGCACTGTGAGGGAGTTTCCAGTTGCTAAGATAGAAGTACGTACCCCTTACTTCTCAGGCGAGTTGTCTGCGTTGGTGATGGAGAAACCCCTTCATGATTTGATCATTGGAAATATTCCAGGTGCAAGGGATCCAGGGGATCCTGAGTTGTTGACTGCTACAGGGGCAGCAGTTCAAACACGGAGCAAGAAGGAGGGAAAGGTTGTTAAACCGTTAGTTGTTCCAGCAAGAAAGTCAGGCATAGATGTGTCGCCTGATGAGTTTAGGGCAGCGCAGGAACAAGATCCTTCGCTCGTGAAGTCTTGGGAGTTGGCAAGAGGTGGAGAGAAACAGGAGGTTAGAGGAGGTGAGACAGAATTTCTTGTGAAAGGCGGGCTGTTGTACCGAGTGTTCACCAAGGGGAAGACAGGTAAGGTGACCACTCAGTTAGAGGTACCAGCAGGTTATCGTGACACTGTCATGTCAGTGGGTCACGAGTCGCTCATGGCGGGTCATTCGGCACCAGCAAAACAGCGAACGAGTCTTTGATGACTTTCATTGGCAGGAGCAATGGCAGACATAAAGCGGTTCTGCATGTCATGTGACGTGTGTCAAAGGTCAGCCACAAGAGGGGTGAAGAGGAAGGCGCCCTTAAACATCCCCCTTATGAACACCGTTCAGGAGAGTGGCTGTTGATTTGATTGGCCCTATCTCGCCCTGTTCCAAAGGTGGGCACAGGTATGAGACACGTAAGGTTGCAGGGAAAGTTTGCAGAGGCTAGGGTCGTTCAGAAGAAGCAATATGGACAGGAAGGTGAGGAAGCAATCCTCAAGGGCGGAGATCAAGTCCTGGTATGCTTCCCACGGGTCACAACAAGCGCTGAGGCATTGGAAGGGACCATTCACCATCATGAAAAGGTAAGATCGGATTACCGAATTGATGTGAATGGGAAACTAAAATTTTCCATGCGAATTTCTCCGCAATAATATTCAGCGTGAGACTCAGACAAGGCGCAGCAGCAATCATTGTTGAGGCGAAAGAGACCCAGCAGAGAGGTGAGATTTTGTTGCCTAAGTTTCCAGAAGAGTCATACAGGATGTGTCAACTGTATGAAGGGCTAGACAGTTGGAGTTCCTAGGTTTTGTTGTCGGAGGTGACACAAAGCAGCGGAAAGGGGAAGGGTGGAGAAGAGATGAATTCAAGAGGACCAAAGACCAAAACAGAAGTCAGGAGTGTTTAGCTGTCGTGTGGGCCGTGCAGAAGTTCCACAAATACTTGTATGGGAAAGAGTTCGTGATAGAGACGGATCACCAACCACTCAAATTCCTGCAGGAGGCACAGTTGAAAAACAGCAGAGTTCTGCGTTGGGCAATGGCACTGCAGCCCTACAGGTACCGAGTGCAGTACATTCCCGGTCGACAGAATGTCGGAGCTGACTATTTAAGTCGTGTAGTCTAGCAAGCTGCAACTCAGAGGAAGTCAGTCATATCGCGGTGCTTTGTTGATAATATGTGTTGATCACAGTTATGTTGATTGGATATGGGTTCATTCCCAGTTGGCTATGGTTCATATTTTTTTGTGTGTGAGACTTGTTCATATTTTCTTTGTGAGACTTGTTCATGTGAATGTAGTTATGCTTGGAGCATACAGTCGCTTGTGTAGTGATGCATTATTTGCAATAAGTGAGGACGGAGATTCCTCAGTGAAGTGTCATGGATCGTGATCATATTATATTGTGCTTTTCATAAGAATTGTGAAAAGAAGATATGGCAAATCCGCAGGTAGGGGAATGGCATAAGTGCGCACAGAGGTCGTTATAAAATGAGTCGAAATAACGCAAGAGCGCACGTCAATGATAACTCATTGGAGTGGTATTCACTAATGATATATTTTATAACTTATAAACCGTTGTTGTAAAGTATTTTTTTTTAAACTTTGCGCGTGTAGCTGTGTGTCAGCAAATTCGGTTGTTGTCTTTTTTGTACCGTTGTTTTGAGACAATGCGGTGCATAGTCTTTTGCAAGGGGGAAATTGTCACGGTCAAAATTCAACACAACCGAAGTGTGGTCAGTCGTCGGCCACTCCAACTGGACATAAGTCCAAACTCAAACATTCTAGGCGTCAGAAAGACGGGGCCATAGGTCGGGTCCGGCTAATTAAGCATAGGGGAGAGGCTCCACAGAGACGTTCTGTCCCGCCAGACGACTAAGCGGCTTTGACCGACGCCTCGATGTCTGCCCAGACGGACCTCAGTGCCTGGGCCAGCCTTATCCGGCCAATTTGTGGAACCAACGTCATTGTTAGTCGGACGTCGCAGGTTAAAGCAGGAAAGGGAGAGGGAGAAGGTAGTGTGTGGTGGGGGTGAAATCTAGCTAATCAATTAAATGACCAATTGACCACCACAGAGAGTAAGGCGTGTAGACGGGACTGTCATGATTTGAACATCCAATGGAATTAGAGGGGGATAACTTCGGGTGTCAGGGCGGTAAAAAATACTGACCAATGGTACTGGCCCTTGGACACGGGGTTAGAGCATAAAGGAATGTGTGAGGGAGAGAGAAGGGGAGGAAAAAACGAACAGACAGAGAGAGAGAGAGGGGAAGTTCGGGAGAGTAGGCTCTCGCCTACAGGAAGGCAGGGAGATGAGAACGAACAGAGACAGAGAGATGAGGAGGTTTTAGGTGTAGTCTCTGCACGAGGGAAAAGGCAGAGAGATGAAGAGAGGAGAACGAGGGGGAGAACGAACAGAGAGAGAGAGAGAGAGAGGTTCTGAGTGGAGCTCTGCAGGAGAGAAGGGCAGAGAGGAGAGAGGAGATGAGGGGAGGAGAGAAGAGAACCAAGTTGAGAGATTAGCATGAGATAGTCTGCAGAGGAAGGACTGAGGAGAGATGTGAGAGAGAGAGAGAGAGTTGCTAATTAATGAAGAAGAAAAGAAAGAAAAGAAAAAAAAAGAAAAGAAAAGCAACCATGTCCATTTGATAAGAGCAGACTAGAAGAGAGAGAGAGAGAGAGAGAGCGCAATGTGTTATGCAGGAAGAAAGAAAGGAGAACAGATCGATGTTGATAGTCACTGTTCTACCCTAACCGGGGGTTCGACCTCATACCTGGCAGCGTCACTTCGCCAAGCAGAACCACAGACAACGCCAACAGTCTCACCTGACCAGGGCATCAGACCAACACCAGTGCCGGCAGTTGGTCGTGTTGTGAAAGTGACAGTGAAAAGAAAAAAAAAGAAAAGAAAAGACAGTGATTCGTGAATAGTTAAGATCCCTGGCAGGTAGTAATTGT
>JAFLJL010004797.1:0-15316 GCA_018398815.1 Conus ventricosus
GAAGAACTGGTCAACCTGAGAGAAAATGCACAATGATGAGGCATGTCTCTACTGAAGAGGCTGCATCTAAGTCCAGTCTCAGGGCAGAGAAGTTTAGTCTGATTGAACGATCCAACACTCAGCGTTTGTTAGCTAAGGACAGAAAAAATGAAGCAGAGAGAGTTCAAAGGACATCACAAGGGTCGAAAAGAATGGAAAAATGCTGATTAAGGCCAGTGTATGTGTGTGTGTGTGCTCTTTTTTTTTTTATCCGACATATTTTCAGGATCTGAAAGTGTCTATGACCATTAATAACAGTTTTGTTTTTGTTTCTCATTCTCAGTGTCATTTTTTTTTTTTTACTTATCTCTTCTGTTGTGAAAGATTGACATTCAAGTTTAAGTATCGGCTATGACTGTCAGGTTAAAGTATCAGCCGGTTTTAGTTTTAGGTGTGAAAAGAGTGGATTGAAGTGGAAGACAAGAGACTCAAGACATTGTTCTTACTGAAGACTGAACAAGGGAACAAACAGTTTTCAGTGTGATTTGATTCTGCAGTACAGCAGCCAAGTTATATTGGGTGTACGCTGTGTTTGGTGCATTTCCATGAAGAGATATACAAGTACGTTTTGTAATATATATGCTGCTAATGTTAATGTTGAGGTCCTTACTAATTTAGAAAATGGTCCTTATAGGTCCTTATAAGGTCCTTACTTGGCATAAGCTGAAGTCCCTGGGAACCCTGTGTGAACACCTGAGTAAATGCTCCCTTCTTTTAAGGATTTGACAAATTCTTAATTGATTCTTGATTAGCTTGCCAAACTTGTGGGCTCAATGTATTTGTGTGTATGTTTACATTTAGTATCAGCTAAACACATTTTAGAGCATTTCATACTTTGTGTAAGAATATCTCCCACATCAACTGAGATATTATACTTACATCAGTGAAGCATACATGAGGTTTTAATTGTATTTTATTGTCAAGTTTTTCCTCTTTAGCCATTGAACATAAAAGCTGTTGCAATGATGAATCAAATACAGGCAGAAAAAATACAATCATGATAGCAGTTTTTCCTTAAACAGTTCTTACCTTTTTTTTAAATTCTGAATTGACCTCCCAGTACAGATCCATCCCCTGGAAAGACTTGTTTTCAGAAACAAGCCTGTCTTTGCATATATTGAATTTGTCTTGCAATAAAAACTCTATGTAGATACTGTTGAAAGGGTTGGTTGCATTTCTTTTGGGAGGCGAGGGGAGGGGAGGGCAAGGGTATGTATGGGAAAGCATAAGAGTAAAAGATGTAGATGGGGTGAAGTACTTAAATTACGGGACGCCAAAAGTTTTTTCCCTTTCGCCCATTTCAAACATAACCGTTTTGCTAAGGGGCTGATGTGGAGGGGGTTTGGGGGAATAAACGACATGGGTAAAATAGGGGAAACAGGTTGTTTAAATTTATGTCTTCATTTTTCACGGGGAAAAAAAAAGCCTACTTCACAGCACAAGACCTTCCCTCTCGGGAATCGCCCTGATGACCAGGCGACAGGGCCCCATGCGCCCACGGCCCCGGGCCCAAAGATCAAGGAGTCTCTGCAAGAGATCGTACCCCAGGAAATGGGCCTGGGCCCATGGTGTTTTCTGTGTTTGGGCTGTTCAACTCTTTTGTGGGAGAGGCCCACTGCGATATCTTGTGTCGGATTTTAAGAGGAGGGCAAGATTTTTGTGGGAGGCGGTCAGACATCTTTTTGTGGGGAGAGGACTGCTGCATGGGGCTTGTGTGGATTTAAAGGAGGGCAATATTGTTGATATCTTTAAACAGCTTTTTGTCACAGCTTTTTCCCTTTTTTACTCTGTTGTTTAATAAAATAAAACCGAACGCTCCGACTTTTTATAAACGTTATCATCAATGGGCTCACTCTCCGCTTTCGCCAACCGAAAACACATATAGCTCATTCCCCCAAAAAGTCGTCGCTATCACGCCAAAGATAACAACTCAAAGAAATACAATTTCCCAACTTTCTTGTATGAAACCACTTAAACTTCAATTCATAATTTTAACATACATTTTTGCACACGGGTTTCACAAATAACTTAAATTAACCAAACCCTAAACTTACTTTATTTAAAACTAACGACCTCCCAAAACAACACTTCCCTGCTGTAACTAAACCACCAAACCCCCTTACCTAACCAAATTATAAATTTCCCAAATTCCCAACTAACAAATTTAACTCGCACCCCTAGCCTCCCAATTACCGAACTTCTTACGACAACATTCTTAACTAAAGCCCCCCATCCCTTTTTTCCCACATAAATTTCTTGTAAAAACACCACACCAACAAAAATCCACCCTCCGCAACCCCCCCCGTTTACAGCACTCACCACTGTGAAACAGGGGCCGCCCAGCTACAAACATGAGCCGCACAACCAAAAAATATTTTTTAAACCCTAACAACTTTTTTTCCTATTTCGAAACACTTAAAATCTCTAAGTCAAGAAACAATAAGCCAAAAATTCCGAACTTTACACCAAGCACCCACCCTTCTGCATCAAAAAGGGAAACCGAAAACGGGTGGGCACGGCCCTTTTTTCCTACGCATTGCCCGGCTTCACCGGCCATACTCCACAGATGCGGAGATTAAAAAAAACCCCAAAAAAACTTTTTAACACATCCTAACACTTTGACTCACCCCCCCCCCGGGGGGGGGGGGGGGGGGGGGGGGGGGGGGAACTATTAAAATTTTTTTTTTTTTTTTAAAAAAGCCCATGACCGAGGGGGAAAAAGTTCCCAAGAGGCCGAAACTAGGGGTTTTTATCCATTTAGGGAAAACCACGATTAAGAGCCAAAATAACCTTCCCGGGTTTTTAAAAATTTTGAGTACCCCCCAAATAATTGAATCCCCCGCTGTCAAATGCTAAACCCCTTTAGGTAATTTTTTCCTATTCTCTATATTAAGAAAATTCTCTCAAATTAACAATCCAACCCCCTGTCCGGGAATGGAAAAAAAAAGTAACCGAAACCAATATTCAAAAATCCAGCCCCCCGTCAAGGTTACACCCGATTGTTGCATCAAATCCCCCCAAATCGACCGAAGGCCCGGTCCCATCTAGAAAAATAAGTTTAAATTAAATAATCCAAAAAATTTAATTCTACGCAAATATACCTCCAGTGGGATACGTTATGGAAAATTTTTTTTTTTTTTTTTTTTTTTGTCCATCCAAATTTTCATATTGCTTTCCACGTCTTTGAACATCCCCCCCGGTCACAACTTTGTTTGAAAATGTTTTTCTTTCCTTGGTTTATTTTTTCTTTCAGTCTTGAACTTTTTAAAAAATTTTATTTCACCGTGTATATGACCCAACCCCGGGCCCGGCCTTTGAATGTCAACGTCCCCGTGTGAAGTAACGCATTTGGGATGACAGCTAGGGGTGCAGAAAGGATATAGCACTCCATCCCGGGTTTTTCCTGCAACAATCCAACTCACAACAAAAACATCCCCAACTAAAAATTAATGCTAGAAAACAAGCTCCTCTATGACCCTCACCCCCAACGGACAACACATCCGCTTCAAAATTACTTGAAACTGGATTGGAAAAATTGAAAATGAAAAATCTTGCGTGAAAGCCCCCCACCAAAAAAACACCCATTTTTGGGTTTAAAAGTTTTTTCCCCAAGACTGAAAGGGGTTTGGATCCCCCAAAATGAAGTACGCCCAACAGATAGCGCTGGAATTTCTCCCCCGGCCCAAAAAACCGAAGGGGCACTCCCCCCTCAATATTTGGGTACCTCGTCCTCTTCCAGGACCCTCCTGTTGCGAAAGGGTTTGGGGTGCACTTGCCCCCCCGGACGAAAGAAAAACCCCCCCTAGCCCCCCTGAAGATCAGGCCACAATAAAGGGTTTGCGCAAAGTCCGCAATGCCCACAGGCTTTTGGAAAAACCCCGTTTCACTGTGTCAAACCATTTGACAACGGTGACCACTTCACCTTGTTGGACCTTTCTCTTTGTAAAAATCCACCAAGGGGCCCACTGTGCCGGGAAGTGGGGTATGTACCGCTAAAAATCCCCTCCCAAAAAAAAATGAACAACTTGCCCTTTTGTTTTTTGTAAACTGACGAAAAAATTTGAAAAACCTTTTGCTTGGTTCTTGACCTCATCCCCCCGATGACTTCCCCAAAAAGGGTAATCTTCTATACCTACTTAAATCTTACTAGGCCAGCTGTAAAGCCATAAAGAAAAACTCTCAAAAAGCGTCAAGTGAAAAAGGGCTGCCACTGACAGTAGCCACCAAAAGTCGAAAAAATTCAACGCACGAACTTCTTCAAAGCAATTTCCTCCCCATGCGTGCAGTTTTGGGGTGGGGAAAACCCCAAAAAGGGGCATGCCTTAATTGAAAAAAAAGCCCTGTGGAGTCCGAAAAGCTTTTTTCTCCCTATACCCTCACCATTTTAAATCCCCAAACCTTTGCAGAAAATTTTTTGGTAAACCCATTTTTTTGTTTTTGAAAAATGAATAGCTCCCCACATCGGAATGGTCAAAATAAAACGGGGTTCACCGGTGATTTCTCCATGTCAATGCAAACGCCAGAAAACCATTTTTTTTTCCCGGGATCAAACGGGGGGATGAAAAGGGGGAAACAAGAGGGTTTTCTAGTATCCTTTTTAAACATTTTTTCTTTTCTTTTTGACCAATCGCGAACCGAAAAAGGGAACTCCCGAACATCACAGGTTTGGATAGGGGAGCGAATGCATGTTCGCAAAAAATCATGACGCCGGGCACATCAGTAAGCTCTCAGATGCTTTTCCATCCTGTTAATTAGTAGCCTTTGCCCTGTGGAAAGGGCAACATCATATTTGACCTCTTTCCACCTTCATTTCATTTGGGGGAACTTTGTATAGCCCTTTTGGAATAGCCCTTGGACACCTTATTTTCTCACAAAAGGGGAACACTGAACTGCCAAAGACCACCTCATTCCCCCTTTTTATCTCTCAAAAATTTAGGGATTAAACAATTTAGTACCCCATTCATTCGATAAGGAACCCCAATCTGTTTTTTGGTACAACAAAGGGCCCCTTTCCCTTTTTAAAAACATTTTTTTGTGTCATGGCAACAACACTAACACCTCTCACCAATTGAACTTTTCTTCACTTCCTTCTGAATTTTATATGTTTTGGTCTACACCACTTCCTGCGCCGTTTTTTTGTGCAAGTCAATCATTCAGCCATTTTGTCCTGAAACGCCCATTTGAACTTGGCAGCAACAAGGGAAAGGGTGTCACTTTTTTTTGGGCTCTCGTTAACAGCATTTGAAAACTTAAAACAAAACAAATGAAAACCCATTTTCGCCCAAAATCACTCACACACAGTTTTAACAACCAACTTTGACCCCCGGGAAAAGCGGGACAACAATTTGACTATGCCACAGGAAAATCAACAGTTTCACCACAAACAGGACAGGATTGTTTCATCCACTACTGTCTTAAAAACCCAAGATTTTCGACCCCCGGAGTAAAACCGAATCCAACATACAGTAGCTTCCTGTCCATTCACTGTACCCGACATGTTTAAATTTTCCCGGGCAAGTTTTTGTCAGAAAACCCCATGGGGCCATCTGTTTTCAGCATTGTTTTCGGTCATTTCTTCAAAAGGTGCTTACGTCACCAACCATACTTTTTTTTGTTTTTCGGTTGGGGGGTTTGGCACATTCTGTTGTTGTTGACAAATGTTTTGGTTTTTTGTTTTGTGTTTCCCTGTCCTAAACCGAAATAGTGTTTCCTGACCCTCGGGATTTGAAAAAATTTTTCCGGGGTCCCCCTAGCCACAAACCCCCCTATCCCCTCTAAAATTTCGGGAAATCACCATTGGTTGGGGGATTCCCTGACACAAGCGTGGCAAAAGGGAATTTTTTTCCTCAGTCCCAAGTTTCACTCTTTTACTTCCCAAAACCTTTTCAGCCTTCTAAACCCAAAAATCTTTCACTCTGAAAAACATTTCCTTCAAAAGGTTACCAATTTTGCAGAACATGAGACAAAATTTTTCATGTCACAAATCAAAAAGACCTCAAATACTTTTAAATCCTGACAATTATCCATCGCGAAAAAGCGGTGCAACTTTCAAAAAAAACTGGAAAGGCTCACTTTGTTCTGGGGTTTAACAGGCGGAATTTCCCCCCCGAAATCCCCTTTTTCCTAAAGCGCTCAACAAAGGGTCACCAATCTTTGAACGTTCATTTGGCCGAAGGATAACAGCTCAAAAAAAACTCAAAGCCTTTCCTTTTAAACATCCAAAAAAATGATCCCAAACATCCCTTTTCCCTCCCACAGATTTGCATGCGTTAAATCTGAACAGTAATTTAATATCATCTTGGTATCAAAAAAGGGGAAATTTTGGGACGGGACGGCTTGAGCAAAGGTTTGCTTGTTTTTTTTTCCACATATTTCTTTTTTTCGATTTTTTGGTTTCCTGCACCCCAAATTTTCCTTTTCTTTATCAAATTCTTTCTTTCCTCTTTCTTCGTAACCTCAATTCTTTTTCCCTTTTTTCATTTTGTTTAGTCTGTAACCTCAATTCTTTTTCCCCTCATTCATCGTTCACTGTAAAATCAATTCTTTTTTTCCCCCAAATTTTTCGTTTAGTCAACTCCCTTTCCTTTAATTTCCCTTTTTTTTTGGGGGCATTAAAAAATCGCTTTATTCTTTTCGCTTGCCCCAAAAGTTTTTGCCTATTGTCTCAGCCCTTGCTCTGCCCGCTTTATTTTTTTCAGCTCTTGCTCTAGCCTCTACCCGGGCCCTTTTGAAAACTTAGTTTTCGTACTTTTCGACAACCCAAACAAAATTTGCTTCTCTTTTTCCCAAACCGGGCCCCGGTGACTAGCGGGGCAAAAAACCCCCCCCATTTTAAACAATATTGGTCTCTTGGGAAAAAAAAAATAACAATCCACAGAGACCAAATATTGACAAGTATCAATGAAAAAATTTTTGTACACAAATTTTTTAAATCAATTTGAAAAAGAAAAAATGACCCCCCTAAAAAGGGAAAACAAAATTTTTAAAAGCTTTTTGCTAGTATTTCCCGCAAATGAAATCATGATTTACTGCTGAATCCCAAAGTGTGGCAGTTTACAATGCAAATAATTTTACTGACTCCAATTTTTTAAAAAAATGCAAGATATTATTGCTTCTCCAACTTCACAAATCAAAATAATACGCTTTTTTTCCAACTTCAGCCAATTTCAATTTTTATTTTGCTGCCTCCAAACCGCAGCAAATTTTCAATAGCAAGACACGCTGAATTCATTTAATTACACAATGAAACATTTTTCCCCTTCCAATTACACAATATTCTACAATGTAATATAAGTCAACCCAAAAATTTTTTTAAATATCTTTAAATTTAACTAAATTGCCGCGTGACAGCCCACTTTGATCGGGCCAGAAGTGACTCACCCAAGAGTACAAATTTTGCGGCCCGGGACGACTGCCACATCAACCACCAAATGCTCGTTAAACCCCTTCCACCCCTTTCCCCACATGGCGAGAGTCGTCAACGGCACATAAAATAAGGGAAAAAAAAATGTATTAGAAAAACTAGTAAAATAAATTTCATACAACAATGACCTAATCAATAACACTTCTGAAATATAAATATTACATTTTTCCGAAAAAAAAAACTAAAAATTTTATACATATCCAAAAATTTTAAAGTTTCACTCACCATCCCAAATACTGATGCAAAACACAATTTTTAAAAATGCAGGCTCGCCCTAATGTCACGGCCCGGTTTACCTTTTTTTAAAACCCGTTTTTTTTAGAGAAAAAAACACGAACAGCTCCAAAATTTTTTTTAAAACTGTGGATCTCTTAGGCTCACTCTCGCGCTTTCGCCACACCTGACAACAACATTAAACCACTTCCTCCAAACACGTCTGCTATCCCCAACATGTATAACGACTCAAAGAAATACAAGTTCCAACTTTATTTATGAAAAACCCCTTAAACTTACATTCATAATTTAACTACATTTTTTGCACACAGTATTTTACAAATTTTCTTAAAATTTGCCAAACCCCAAACATTACTTTTTTCTAAACTAACTGACCCCCTAAAAAATACTTCCCCGATGTAAAAAAACTCACCTACCCCCGCCTAACCAAATTAAAAACTTCCCCAAATTCCCAACTAACAAAATTTAACCCACGCCTATTTTTTTTTTTCCTCCCAATTACCAAATTTTACAAACATTTTTGACTCAGCCCCATCCCAAATTTTTCCCACATTCAAATTTTTGTACAAAAAACCACACGCAAACTACAAATCCCCTCGCGCAAGCTCCCAGCATTACGTTTACTCAGCCCGCGGGGGTGCAACGCGGCCGCCCAGCTATCAAACATGATGCCTACAAGCCGGAATAAATAATTTTAAAACCCAAAAAAACTTTGTTCCCATTTCGAAAAATCTTAAATTCCCAAGTCGAAAAGAACTACAACTGAACCAAAATCCGAACTTTATCACCCAAACGCCCCCCCACCTCATGCATCAAAAGGACCCCAAAAAGGGGGCGGGCCGGCCTTAATTCCTACCCTTGCCCCCGGGTTCACCCGGCCAAACCCCCAGATCGAGTTTTTAAAAAAAACCCAAAAACTTTTAAACTCACTAACACTTTCGACACTGGTCTTCGCTGTCACTCCCCCCCCCCCTCCAATCCCCATTTCTCTCTTTTTTATGTTTTGTATGGTTTTTTGGTAAAATCTGTTCATGTTTGAATGGGGTTTAGGTCTTAAAGGTTTTTTTTTCTTTAGTTTTGTTTGTGGGCGGGGTATTTTGTTCTAGGGATCTTTTTTTCCCTTTCTCCCCCCTTTTGGAAAATGGCTGTGGGGCAATTTTTTGCCATTTTTTTTTATTTAGTGCCTCTTGCAAACCCTTTTGGGTGAATTACACTGGTGTGCCCCTTTCAAAATCTTGTGCATGAAAAATTTCATCGGTTTTGCCGTGTCTTCCGCATAAGGCGATATTCGGAAAAGTTGGGGACTTTGCTCTGAAAACACACACAAAAACACACACAAATGGGCAGAGAGCCTGAAATTTTTGCAGGTGGCTGAGAATCGGTTTTTTAAAGGAATTGTTTGGGGAAAAAACAATTTTTTTTTGGGTCTGGAAAATGGGGGGCCCGAACGGGGGTAAAAATAAATTCCCCTCTCTTTTCCCTTTTTGCTCCCTTGCTTTAACAAAATTCGAAAACGGTACACACACTTTTTTTGGGAAAAAACCCCATTTTTAGGTGACCCAAAACACCAATAACAGTTCTAGGGTACATGGGGGTGTAAAGAAAAAATTCCTGTTTCGTGATACCGAAAAACCCCATCTTCTTTCTAAGGGGGCCATTTGCACCCCCAGTGACCAACACTTTATGCACACGGGGAGGGGGATTTCGCGGGGGGTTTTAAATTTTTTTGGGGGTGCGAGTATTTTTTACATTTCTGGTAAAAGCGGGGAATTTCTGCGCAGCAAGAGTGGGGGGGGGGGGGCCATTGCAGGACATCTCATGGCGTTGTGTGCAATCATTTATCCATATGGTTTCGCCATATTTTTTTACTGTGTTTGTCGAAAATACGAGAACTAAGAAAAAATCTGTGAGAAAAAAACTGGGGGTTTTTCTTGAACGGGGATGAAATGGGAAAGGTCCATGGAGGGTTTGCCCAAAAAAGGAAACTCTTTATTTAACTTTTTCGTTTTCTTGACAACATCCCTGAAACTCGAAAAAAACCTAATTGGCATGGGGCAAAGGATGCGGGGGAACAGTTTTAAGAATTTTTTTGGAAAGAACATGGGTTTACCGGATAATGCAAGATCAGGGTTAAATGGCGAGAAGCGTCGCAGTTGATGGCAGCGAAAAAAAAAATGAAGGCCTTTCCTCTCCCCCTCTACAAATTTGGGAATTTTTTGTATACATCTTTTTAGAAAATACCCCCATTTTCATTAAAAAGTATACCAAAAGTAGGTTTTAGGGTAAACGGGTCTGTTTTGGTGTTAAAACAGATGAAATGATACTTCTAACATAGTTACTAGTAATGTAGTTTTCCCACTGCTGTGATACAAACAATGCATGTTTGCTGCAGCGTGGTTTAACCCTCCTCCCAATTGCTTTTTTCCAGCCCAAAACTGCTCCTAGTATTTGTATTTTTTGAGAAATAAATGGAATGGGGTTTGGTTCACAACCCTAGTCTTTTGAACTAATCGTTTCCCACACCCCATGCTACTGCTAAGATTTCACTAGACACCTCTCGGGGATCCCATTTTTTTTGGCCAGCCTCGACTTGAAACGGGTCGCAGTGTGTGGGGGAAAGTAACGTGGCACTTGCGGCCGTAACGAACACCAGGGGAGACAAACGGAGCAGCCGAAAAAGGCGAAATAAATGCAAAGGGTTAACTTTCTCGTTGGAGTACTCCTGTTTTGGAAAAAAAAATGCGTTTGTTCTGGATAGGGAATGCTCTGAGTCAAGTTTCGGGGTCAACGGGTCTGCATGTGATGTGTGTGTCTGCAGGCGGCCCAGAAGAAGGCCATGATCCAAAAGGGGAGCTGGGCAGGTTGGCCGACCCAACGAGAAAACGCCAAAGGAGTATCTGGGAAAAATGAAACGGGCAAAGTATGTGTGTGTATGTGTGTGTGCTGCACATGTGCATGTATGTGTGTGGTGTGTGTGTGCGCACGCATGTTTGTGCGTGTGTGTGCGCGCATGCGAGTGCCTGTTCAAAATTTTCTGTTTCATCAACTTAATTTTCCATGACTGATGTAATCTGTATGGTGATAAGAATGACTGTGATGTACCTGTGTGGTGATAAAGAAGACTGTGATGTACTCTGTATGGTGATAAAGAATGACTGTGATGTACTCTGTATGGTGATAAAGAAAACGCGAGCGTTGTGGTTCCTTCTAATGTTCATGGTTTGCTGCTGAATGAAAATTTCTCAACATTACACTGATATAAGTTCATAGTCAAAAACTGAAATGTTTGATAGAAAATATACGTTCCGACCTCAAAGTATTATATCTATGGTGATTAGAGAGAGAGAAAAAGGTTTGTTGAAAATGCAGGTGCTATCAAAAAAGAACAAAGTACAACTTTTTACTGCCATGCAGACACATTAAAGATGAACTAGGAAATACAGGCCTGGAGAGCTGTGTGAAAATCATGAACAACTTTTTCATTAAAAGAACAGAACAGCAAAAACCAAAACAGAAGATGACCAAAAATGTCCCGACCTGCCACTTTGCATTTACAGTGACCACATGGGGGTGTGAAGAGATAGCGTTTCATGCATAGTGCATTCCCTTTGGGTTCATCTTTGTTTTGGTCAGCCAATTTTTGATCAATCAGACTGCCCTTTCAACTTTCCATAGAATTCATTCTTGCTTGGGTTTACTGAATTTCGCTGTTCAGCTTTAACCCCCCCCCCCCCCCCCCCCCCCCCCCACCACACACACACACACACACACAGTTCTGTTGATGCAAAAAGAAGAAAAAGGGTTTCATGATCACTCTGTACAGCAACCATTTCTCCTTTTTTTTTTCGCTAAATTTCCATGAACAATTTCTGTTTACTTCACTGCCTGTCACCATGTAGAGTGGTTTCCCCTGAGCCAAGGAAAAGGGAAAGGGATTTAACAGAAATTTCACTCGGACTGCACAGAAAAATGTCCCTGCATTTTTTCGTTAAAAGGAAAAAAGTATGTTCGATGGAAAGAAAAAGATGTTGATCTTGAAACTGAAGGAATAACTAAGAATTCCATGCATTGTTTCTTTGTGCTGACCAGAAAAGACTGAAACTTTGGGCCTGGACAGTCTGTTGATAGACAGGAAAATTTGTTCATGTTTATTTTTCAGCATGACAGTAACATTGTCAGCATCTGGAAGTATAATCAGTTATTTTAGGACATGCTTTTAAGTTTATGTCCGAGTAGTCTTGAAAATTAGTTTTGTGAATTTTGGGCTGAGAAGTCTGGCCCGAGCCAAGAGAGGGGACTTGGTCCAAAAAGTTGATGTCAGGGGTGTGGGTTTTGCTTGTGACATACAAATGGAGGGCGTCACAGTTTTATTTACCCATTTAAAAAACAAGAACCACCACAAAGGGAAAAAAGGTAAAATAAAAAAGGGACAGCGCAATAACAGATTAACCCCAACCGCAAAGGTTGTGTACTGTGACGTCGTAATAAAAAATGCCAGTAAATAAATTTTGATCATTTTTTGTAGGTCAGATTTTCTGCTAGTTGTAGCCATGACTGGGAGGTTGCCGGGTTTAATTCCCATCGAGTTATGTGGGACTTTTTTGCCCCGACCGCCTCCTACCCAGAGTTGAGTTTGTTATGAGCTCGGTTGGGAAGAATGGGACCACACAGTCGATTTTTCATCCACTTCAAGGATGCGTCTCTGAGAGTGTTGCTCAATTTCCTGACCAACACTGCAGGTGGGGTTGATGCCTGGATAATTATGAAAGGAAGCGTGGAGTACAGCCCTGTCATGCAGTCTCAGGCTGAAATGGAAAATCCTTTAGCATCATCTTATCCTTAGTCTCATCGATCAGCATAAAGAAAAAATCTCAAAAGCTGTGGCCCTTCATACCCTACTCTCATGGTGCCCTCATTTTCAATGTCCTCTCCACGTCTGTGGCCTTGGTTTGGTTCCGTCGGGGTCACCAGTACTGATGAGTCCATGGGGCTGTCGTTGGATGGACTGGTGGCGCCCTCCGGAGGGAGAGCTCACTCGCGCTGGCCCCGTGACTAAGCAGTTTTTTGTTGTCAGTAGGGGGTTTAGTAGGTGGTGTCCTGCATATGCTGGATCAGAACAGGCGCCACTGAACACCACCGAAGTGACTCGGCAGTAGTGCAGCATCTTCGTCACTAATTCATTTATCCATCAGCTTTAGATCATGCTCGTGGGGATCTCAGAACTTAGTAGATATGGTGTAGCTATATAAGGTTTAGTCTGCACGCAGTGACACCACATTGATAAACAAACTGAAACGGATCAGTGTGCATGTGTCCTCACCACGTGTGATGATATGTTTCCAGAGAAGAACAGGAGCAGAAGGCAGAGAAAGCTGCCTCATCTACAAGTTGCTTCCCTCCGTTGTTTTGTCATCGTTTATTTATCCTCAGGAAAGGTACAGTCCTGCATCGAAAAGCTTTGTGGTTTTATTAGGGACACCCGATTTCTGTGCTGTGGTCACTACCTTGGTGAGGAAATTTGACATGAAAAATTTCAAGGTTTAAAAAGGTTAGGGAAATTTGACCTGAAAGAGTTCAAGGTTGAAATTGGTCAGTCCCCGTGCCTAATGGGTGGTAGGGGCAGCGATGTGAAAGATTTCAAGATTGAAATTGGTCAAGTCCCCGTGTCTAATGGGTGGTAGGGGCAGCGAGGTGAAAGATTTCAAGGTTGAAATTGGTCAAGTCCCTTTGCCTAATGGGTGGTAGGGCAGCAACCTGAAAGATTTCAAGGTGGGAAAATTTGGGCAAGTCCCAGTGCCTAGTAAGTGGTAGGGGCATCGATGTGAAAGATTTCAAGGTTGAAATTGGTCAAGTCCCAGTGCTTAATGGGTGGTAGGGGCAGCGATCTGAAAGATTTCAAGGTTGAAATTTGGGCAAATCCCAGTGCCTAGTGGGGGTTTGGGCAGCGATGTGAAAGATTTCAAGGTTGAAATTGGTCAAGTCCCCGTGCCTAGTGGGTGGTAGGGGCAGCGATGTGAAAGATTTCAAGGTTGAAATTGGTCAAGTCCCAGTGCATAATGGGTGGTTGGGGCAGCGATGTGAAAGATTTCAAGGTTGAAATTGGTCAAGTCCTAGTGCGTAATGGGTGCAGAGCTTAATCTAGAGCGCGGGATTGGTACAATCCCCCGAATATCTTTTCCCTTTCCCGCAATTATGGAGTCTGAACGCGGGCAGACCCCCGCACAGTTGCAGGAAACTGCCTGCCCTGTTCACAGATCGTTGCGGGCGCTCGTTTGTCGTCTGCTTGAAAAACTGAAACTAGGACTGAGCAGGAGCGAACGATTTCTTGATATTTCATTGGCTGTTAGTGTAAATCAACCAATCGGCGTTCATCTCCTCCATCTTGATCACCGACGAGAAGTTGCGAGAGTTTAAAGGCGCCATATTGGATATTTTCCAAAATGAAGCGTGCACCCACTCTATTCAACTTCGACTTTCGTTGAGGAAAAGTGAAAAAAAAAAAAATTCTCTGCCATGCGAGGGTGGAGAAGATCATGAAGAAACCGCGACTACATCCAAAAGCTCGGAGAAGCAGCCCGAAAATAGTGCAAGGGAACACCGGTTTCAAAACGATTGGCTGAAGAAGTGGCCCGGGGAGAGGGGGGGAATGCCCCCCTTTTTTTAGGGGGGGGGGGGGGGGGGGGGGGGGGGGGGGGGGGGGCTGCCCCCCTTTTTAAAAAATCCTAGATTAAGCTCTGGGGTGGTAGGGGCAGCGATGTGAAAGATTTCAAAATTATTATAATCACTGTAAGAAGAAGACCCCTTTGAACCTCGTTTTCTGAAAAAAAATTGTTGTTATTGGCCGTTTTTACTATTTTAGAACCAAAAAAAAAATTGTTGTTATTGGCTGTTTTTCTATTTTAGAACAAAAAAGAAATTGTTGTTATTGGCTGTTTTTCTATTTTAGAACAAAAAAAAAATTGTTATTGGCCGTTTTTCTATTTAGAACACCAAAAAAATTGTTATTGGCCGTTTTTCTATTTTAGAACAAAAAAGAAATTGTTGTTATTGGCTGTTTTTCTATTTTAGAACAAAAAAAAATTGTTATTGGCCGTTTTTCTATTTTAGAACAAAAAAAAAATTGTTGTTATTGGCCGTTTTTCTATTTTAGAACAAAAAAGAAGTTGTTGTTATTGGCTGTTTTTCTATTTAGAACAAAAAAGAATTGACGCTAAACATCAACTACGGCGTCTTTACTGTTCAGTTTTGAAAGACAAGAAATAAGTTGTGTGAGTTTCCCAGTTTTGAAATTGTCGGACCGCAAAATTGGAAAGGTTTCCATGGCAACAGATGCTGATCATGACTGGCTGGCAACATTATTATTGCAGCCTTCTGAACCGTTTCTGTTAAATTCAGTAAAAGTTTTTAAAAATCTTGTTAAAACTGAAGTACGGTAGTAATGGCTACACACTGTACCCTTACACTCAGACATCTGTTCAATGACCCAGCATGAAAATAGTGTTAGGTTTGTTTTTGTAAGAGGACGGACTGTGTTTTGTTTATATATTCTTAACCCTCTTGATAAGCGTGCGCCCGCTAGCGCCAAACCGGAATCACACAGCCAAAGGCTGAGCGCCTGCC
>JAFLJL010004798.1:0-15579 GCA_018398815.1 Conus ventricosus
CGCAAGGCACTCAATGTAATCTTGGAGTGGTATTCACTAATGATATATTTTATAATTTATAAACCGTTGGTTGTAAAGTATTTTTTTAAACTGTGCACGTGTAGCTGTGTGTCAGCAAATTCGGTTGTTGTTTTTTTTGTACCGTGTTTTAAGACAATGCGGAGCATGGTCTTTTGCAAGGGGGAAATTGTCACGGACAAAAATGAAACAACCCAACTCGTGGAGTCGCCAGCCAATTTGTTCGGACATAAGCTTCAACTCAAACATTCTAGGCGCCACATAGACGGGCCCATGGGTCGGGCCCAGCCAATTAAGCTTAGTGGAGAGGCTTCACGGAGACGGTACGATCCACCCAGACAGACTAAGCCGTTTTGACCGACGCCTCGATGTCTGCCCGGACGCATCTCAGTGCCTGGGCCGGACTCATCTAGCCAATTTACACTGACCAGTGCCCACGACTTAAGCCACACGGCGCCAGTTAAGTAGGGAAGGGGGGAAGGTAGTGTGTGGTGGGGGTGAAATCTAGCTAATCAATTAAATGACCAATTGACCACCACAGAGATAAGGCGTGTAGGCATGACTGGCATGATTTGAACATCCAATGGAATTAGAGGGAGATAACTTCGGGGACGAGGCGGTAAAAATACTGACCAATGTACTCGCCCTTTTTGGACAGATCGGAACGAATAAGAAGGATGTGAGAGTGAGAGAAGGGAGAACGAACAGAGAGAGAGAGAGAGAGAGGTTCGGAGTGTAATCTCTGAGGAGAGAAAAGCAGAGAGATGAGGGGAGGAGAGAGGAGAACCAAGTTGAGAGATTAGCATGAGATAGTCTGCAGAGGAAGGACTAAAGAAAAATGTGGAACGAGAGAGTTGCTAACTAATGAAGAGAAAAAGAAAGAAAAGAAAAGGAAAAGAAAAGCAACCATGTCCATTAATAGAGCAGACTAGGAGAGAGAGAGAGAGTGCAATGCGTTAATGCAGGAAGAAAGAAAGGAGAACAGATCGATGTTGATAGTCACTGTTCTATCTAAACCGGGGTTCGACCTCATACTTGGCCAGCGCCACTTTCATCGGCAGTCCAACCTGACCAACGCCAGCAGTCCAGCCCGACCGGTGCTAGCAGTCCAGCTTGACCGGTGCAAGCAGACCAACACCAGTGCCAGCAGTTGTGTCGTGTTGTGAAAGTGACAGTGAAAAGAAAAAGACAGTGATTCGTGAATAGTTAAGATCACCTGGCCAGGTAAAGTAGAAATCTATTCATACCCGGGTTAGTTAATGATGTTTTAGATAAATGATTTTGTGAAGTTCAGGAAAGAGAGAATGTTTTATTTGTTTGATTCCATATGCATTGATGTTTCTTTCTATGATCATGTGTAGTAAAGTTATAGACTTTACTAGTGGTTTGATGTGACGAATGCATGATATATGAATGAGATTGTAAGCAAGCTGTGAGTGTGTTTGGGCTGTGCGCTAGTCCTTCCTCCATCGACATCACCCGAGGTTGACAGCACACCAACAGCAGCAAGAAAGACGGACAACCCCCTCAAGACATTATGTATGTGTACAAGTCGGGTACAAAGGAGCTGTTCACTACAACCCCCAGAAGAACATTGGGTATGGGTACAAGTTGCTCGCGTACGAAGAGCTGTTCACTGGGCATATAGGATGTGTTGGCATGCAATATTATGTTCCAGGTGATATGCACGTGGTGGATATGTGTGCACGCGTGAGCATGCTGTGTGCGGGCAAGTGCGTGTGGGTGTACGTATGTTCATGACCTGGGCACGCACAATTTTGATGCGTGCGGGTTTCGGCTTACCATTTTAGCTGTTGGATGGTTACAAAGTGTACAGCACCCGCCATCCTACGTGTTTTAGGGGGGTGCTATAGCAATTGTCATTATTATTATTTTTGTTATGATGTCATAATTCTAATTTAGATGGTCAATGCGCTAGGTCCACTACCGTTCGGTTATGACTGGGGTCAACACTTCATGCTCGACATGAGCAGGAAGTGTCTCATGGCGCTTTCCCCCCTTCAGTCAAACTCAAGGTTCAGATCCCAGGGGAATTAATGTTTTTAACCCCCTTCAGCAGTGTTGGAAAGAAAGCGGCGCAAAGCGCTGGTCAGAAAGCGAAAGAAATACTGGATTATTAGCCGTTACCTGGCAAACAAAGGTATTGCCCTTTTGAATCTGTAGTGACGTAAAGGTTGAATTCAGTTACCTGCAAACAAATGTATTTCCTTTGAAGCTATGGGTGAGTTTGATCTTTGAATTCCGTTAACTTACAAACAAAAGGATGGTCCAAGTGAAGCTAAGGTTGAAGTTATGCGTTTAATTCCTAACTTAACAAAGGGACCAGAGAAAAGCACTTGCAAGAACGGACTTAAAGTCAAGAAATTACTGGATAAAAAGAAATCTGATGTTTACAGGTTCAATATTATATGTACCTGTCCAGATACCCACTGGGTATAATGCTTCTATATGCAGAACTGACAAATTATATTGTCACTCCTCGTGGAGTGTGTAGACATGTGTGTCTCACTCGACTCTTAGCTAGTAGCAGACGACAGACCACTCAAGATATGGGTACTGCATAGTTTCGTATTCTGCAACGCGCATGCGTAATAGGCCAGCAGACGAGGCTGTCCCAGAACTTGTACCATGTGTTTTGTGGCCTGAATAAATACTAAAGAAAACAACAAACACAGTGTTGATTGTGTATGTTGGTGTAACAGTACCCGCTACAGAACATGACATGGTGGCAGCGGAAAACAAATAACAAGTAACTGTAAGTACTTCATTTCATTAGCATATTAGAAATGAACGATCGTTGACCACGTGCCCGCATCGGTACACAGTGACGTAAGTCGGCAGACCCCTCAGCTACTATCTCACACAGTGGTGAGGACTGGTGCAGTCAAAAGTGTCTCGGCGCGGAGCACGGTCTTCTTCTAACAGTACTTCGGTTTCTTCTTCTTCCCTAAAAGACTGGTTCACTCAAAAACGAGTAGATCACCAGCGCCAAGCTGCCAACAGAGCGCCGGCACTATGGCCCACAAAGACCCCCCACAGCTGAACTGGGATGCCCCCAATGCCAGGGAGGCCTTCACACTTTTCCAACAGAAAATGAAACTGTACTTTACGGCCAAGAAAGTCACCGATCCAGAAGAGCAAGTCGCGCACATTCTCCTCCAAGTAGGAGAGGAGGGGCTCTGACGGAAACAATGCCCTCCCCCTCACAGAAGAAGAACAGAGGCAGCCAGATACAGTGTTGAACAAACTCAAAGAACTGATGGTGCCGACGGAAAACTTCCGTGTGAGCCGGCTACGTCTCATGGGATTCAGACAACAACCTGAAGAAACGCTGGACAACTTCATCACAAGAACCAGACACCAGCAGCTACGTGCGACTTTAGCCAAGAGGAAAGCGATCAACGGCTGATTGAGCTGATCATAGCAGGCACACCAGACGCAGACATCCGCAAGGCCCTCCTATCAAAAGATAAGGCTTCACGCTTCAGGAGGCCCTCCAACTTGGACGCCAGTTCGAGGCCACGGCCTCTCACCTCAAGCAGCTGCAGTCCATGGAGAGCTCAACAATGAATAACATTGATGCCATCACCGCTCCAGTGCCCTGCCGAAATTGTGGTGGAAAACATGCGCCTCGGAGATGCCCAGCGTTTGGCACAACATGCAGTGCCTGTGGTAAGACCAACCACTGGTCGAAGGTCTGCCGATCAGCTCCCCAGCAAGCCTCCAGTGAACGCTACAAGAAAGGACAAAGCCAGAGGTACCCCAGCAACCGTAGGCAAGGAAACTGGCAGAAGAGTGTCCATGAGCTCCAGGAAGCGGCACAAGACATAGATAGAGAACACCAACATTCAACGACGTCCAGGTATCATCTGTTGAGTCCGCGAAGAGATGAAGCATACGCCACCCTGGAAATCAAGCTAGCCTCAAGACAAAGCAAAGATAGCCTGGTGCTCAAGGTAGACACTGGCGCAAAAGGTAACACGCTACCTCTACGGCTTTTCCGAAAGATGTGCCCAGATCGTCTTAAGAAAATGGGCTCCCCGATCACAGCACTACAGCAGCAGCACATAGGGTTCGACTGACGGCCTACAACGGCACAGAGTTTCCCATGCCATGGGGCCATCAACATCGCCTGTCAATACGGTGATTCAGCATGGGAGGACACAAAGTTCCACATCGTGGACGTCCCAGGCCCAGCTATCCTAGGGCTTCCATCATGCGAAAAACTCAAAGTCGTGACAATGCACTGCAGTGTGAAGTCAACTCACATACAAAACACGCCCAGCACCACAAGCTCCTCCCATCAACTCAGTACCTGACCTGAAGAGCATGTACCCGACCAATTCGACAGGTCGGCATGCTCCCCCGGCCCCGTTAGGCTGTTCACGTCACCAGAGGTCCAACCTCACATCGATGCCCCCAGGAAAACCCTATCGCCCTGAGGGACGCCATCAAGAAAGAACTGGAATCCATGGAATCCTGTGGGGTCATACGAAAGGTAAACGACCCTACTGACTGGGTTTCCAGCCTGGCCTACTCACACAAGAAAGGGGGAGATCTGAGGATATGCCTTGACCCACGACACCTGAACAAAGCTCTCAGGAGACCACACCACAAGGTTCCAACAATAGAGGAGCTGACACATAAGTTCCAAGGACAAGGTCTTCTCCAAACTGGATGCCAAGTCGGGTTATTGGTCAGTGCAGCTCGACACAGAGTCCCAGCCACTGACAACCTTCCAGACGCCATTTGGCCGATACTGCTTCACTCGCCTCCCATTGGCCTCTCAGTGTCACAGGACATCTTCCAAAAGAAAATGGACCAGATCCTGGACCAGGTTGACGGCGCTACCGGCATTGCAGACGATGTAGCCGTAAAATGCAAAAACTGAGGAAGAACACGACCAGACTCTTCACAACCTGATGAAAGTTGCCTCTGAGAATGGACTAGTCTTCAACTCTAACAAGTGCTACATCAAAAGGGACTCAATCACCTTCTTTGGCATGGTGTACGACGCCAGTGGAGTGCACCCAGACCCCGAGAAGGTCCAAGACCTACAACAGATGCAGCCTCCAACGAATAAAAACGAGCTCCAAATGTTCCTGGGCTTCATGAACTTTCTGGGACCATTCATCCCCAACATGAGTGAGAAATCAGCCCCACTCCGGGCTCTGCTGAAAGACACAGCCCAATTCATCTGGGAAGCCCATCACCAAACATGCTTCGAAAACCTCAAAGCCACAGTCACAGAGAGGTCAAACACTGCGCTACTTCAACACTGGGTGGCAACCAACACTGCAAGTGGATTCCAGCATCAAGGGACTAGGGCCACCTTCTCCAGGACGGTGAGCCTATTGCATATGCCTCAAAGGCGCTGCCCAGAACGCCGAGACCAGGTATGCCTGCATCGAACGGGAACTACTAGCCATAGTCTTTGGTGTTCAGCGCTTCCACACATACCTGTATGGTCGACAGTTCCACGTCACACAGACCACAAACCCCTGGTCATGATCATGCAGAAACCTCTGACAAAGCCCCACCCAGACTGCAACGTATGCTGCTGAAACTAAAAAGGCTACGACTTCACCCTTGAAAAATCGACCAGGAACAGAGCATCACCCTGGCCGATACATTATCCAGACTGCCAAACAAGACAACAACAAAACTATTGATCTGGATGTGAGAGTGCACCTTGTCCAATGCAACGAGGAATGCCTGACCAGAAATCAGCAAGGAGACCAAGCTTGACCCAGTCCTCAGCCGACTCACGACCACCATTGCCCAAGGATGGCCAGAGAAAATCCAGGAACTGCCAGAAGCGCTCAGGCCATACTGGTCATTCCGAGACGAACTGTCGATTGAAGACAGCATCATCCTCAAAGGAGAGCAGATCATCATCCCAAGCTCTATGAGGCAAGACACCTGAACCAGCTCCACTGTGCACACCAAGGAATGGAGAAGACGAAACTGAGAGCCAGAAACTCTGTCTCTGGAACAACATCAATCAAGACATTGAAGAGACTGTCAGGAACTGCCCCATCTGCCAGGAGCATCAGCCAGCACAAGAGCGTGAAAAAACTCATGCCTCATGAAGTCCCCATCACCCATGGGAGGTCTTGGGAGTCGACCTCTTCCAACTACAAGGACAGGACTTTCTAATTGTAGCGGACTACTACAGCAAATACTTTGTGGTCAGAAAGTTTGAGCAAGACACATCAAGCAGCAACACGATCAGGACGCTGAAACAGATCTTCAGTGAACAGGGAATACCCTCAAAGTGATAAGTGACAATGGCCCCCAATTCAGCTCCACAGCCTTTGCCAAATTCGCCAAAGACTGGGCATTCACCCACACCACCTCATCCCCCAAGTAAACCCCAAAGTCCAACGGCTTCATCGAACGACAGATCCAGACAATCAAAGCCACCCTGACCAAGCATTTCAATCCCACTCTGACCCTGACCTTGCTCTCCTATGCCTTCGCACAACCCCAATATCGCCCAACCCTACCCAGTCCAATGGAGCTCGTTGCAGGCAGGAAAGCAAGGGGCAACACACCCAGCAGGCCCAAGAACTGCAGACCTGAGGTCAAAGAGCAGCTCCACCAACGCCAAGCTGTTCAGAAGCGGTATTACGACCAAGCAGCCAAAGACCTACCTGCTCTCCACCCAGGCCAGCCAGTTCGGGTTCAGGACAACTTTGGGACGTGGCAAGAAGCTGAAGTCATCAGTGAACATGCAGAACCCAGATCCTACATCATTGCCACTCCCGCAGGACAGCAACTGCGGAGAAACGGTTCATCTCCGTGATGTCCCACATGCAGCAGAACCAGGGCCAACACTACAACCAGCCAGTGACCAACCAGCATCAGCGGCTGAAACGCCCACCATGTGAAAGCGTGCACACTCCATACACCACACGATCGGCCGCATCAGCCAGCCACCACAAAAACTCGATCTTTAGAATAGAAGGTCTCAGCGCTCAGCTGTGACCTTGGCCCGAAACAGAAAACTCCGTGCCCGTGTCTGGGGAGTTTTCATCAGCTATAGGGAAATTAGCTATTTAGTAGTGTCATAGGTCATATCTTTTTATTACAAAAAAGGGGGCGGTACAGATATAACTAATGAATCTTGGTCACACACACAAAGCGGTACAACGGACATATCCCTCTTGAAAGGCATGTCAAGATATCATGTGTTAAAAGAAGAAAGCAACATAAGACCCAGAAGCTACACTTCAAAACCGACTGAACAAGTGTGATACTACATTCTTGTACCTCTCTAAATTAATTAGCTTTGATTTTGACAGTATGACTGAGCAACGCCATGCCAGAGCTATCATTTGACTGTCAAAAGAGCAACAATTATCTGCCATTAGATCACGGTCATGAGGGAACCCACTGTATTATAAAGGCCACATGTAGGCTTATTCCTCTACGTTCTAAGTATTTGATATTTATAGTTATGTTACCATGTAATTGTTTTGCTACCAATATGAGCTGACCCATACTGAGTCCACAGTGTATATGTTAATGTGTATTAACAATGTGTATTCACTGTATAATCATAATCATGTTTCTTATTTTCAAAACTGCAACCACCTTTCCATAACCCATTCGTATTAGAAATATATGTGTTTTTATTTTATAATTAGAAGTATAAGCTTTTTAGTCTTCACTTTTTTTCGTTCATGTAAAAAGGGGAGATGTAGACATGTGTGTCTCACTCGACTCTTAGCTAGTAGCAGACGACAGACACTCAAGATATGGGTACTTGCATAGTTTCGTATCTGCAACGCGCATGCGTAATAGGCCAGCAGACGAGGCTGTCCCAGAACTTGTACCATGTGTTTTGTGGCCTGAATAAATACTACAAGAAAACAACAAACACAGTGTTGATTGTGTATGTTGGTGTAACAGTACCCGCTACAGAACATGACAGAGTGGGCCTAAGCGCAATATAACATCTTTGTGTCATGTGTTGCATGTATGTGGGAAGAATGTGAAAGAGAAAGCATGCTGATCAGGGTGAAGGAAGATGGGGAGGACGAAAGAGAACAGTTCTCAATTGCCATGGGACCTAACAAAAGCATCAGCCACAAAAGATCTTATGGGACATAAGGGAATTTGTGGCGGAGCGCGATTATTCCGGTAATTTCCGCGGTAAGACAAAATCCTTAATGCAGGTCGCGCATGCGTAAAAGTGCTTCCTTTTCGAGGTATCACGCTAGCAGTGAAGACACACTCCCTGCTCTCTGAAAAAATTCCCACCCTCCCACCCCTTCAGTCAAAGGCGCGGGGTGCGCTTTCCCCCCTTCAGTCAAACTCAAGGTTCAGATCCCAGGGGAATTAATGTTTTTAACCCCCTTCAGCAGTGTTGGAAAGAAAGCGGCGCAAAGCGCTGGTCGAAAGCGAAAGAAATACTGGATTATTAGCCGTTACCTGGCAAACAAAGGTATTGCCCTTTTGAATCTGTATGACGTAAGGTTGAATTCAGTTACCTGGCAAACAAATGTATTTCCTTTGAAGCTATGGTGAGTTTGATCTTTGAATTCCGTTAACTTACAAACAAAAGGTATGGTCCAAGTGAAGCTAAGGTTGAAGTTATGCGTTTAATTCCTAACTTAACAAAGGGACCAGAGAAAAGCACTTGCAAGAACGGGACTTAAAGTCAAGAAATTACTGGATAAAAAGAAATCTGATGTTACAGTTCAAAATTATATGTACCTGTCCAGATACCCACTGGTATAATGCTTCTATATGCAGAACTGACAAATTATATTGTCACTTCCCGTGAGTGGACCTAAGCGCAATATAACATCTTTTGTGTCAGTGTTGCATGTATGTGGGAAGAATGTGAAAGAGAAAGCATGCTGATCAGGGGTGAAGGAAATGGGGAGGACGAAAGAGAACAGTTCTAATTGCCATGGGACCTAACAAGAAGCATCCGCACAAAATATAATATAATATATACAGAGAGAGAAGAGAGAGGAGATGAGAAGTAGAGAGAGAGAGGAGAGATTTTTTATGGGGGGCAATTTTTTTGGGGGGAAAAAATTTTTGTGGGGAAAAAAAGCGCGATAGGGGGTTTTAAAAATTTTGGGGGGGAAAAAATTTTTTTTTTTTTCCCAATTTTTTGCCAATCCGGCCGAAAAAAAGGGTTTCTTAATAAAAAAAAAAAATTGGGGGACCTTATCTTTTTAAAAAAAAAACCCCTTTGCCCCCTTTTAAAATCTCCTCCCAGTTCGGGGGAAAGCCTTGCTCTTTTTCCCCCCCCCTTTGGGTAAGGGGTTTTCCCCCTTTTTGGTAAAATATTCAGATGGGAATTAAGGAAACCCCTTCCGTGGGGGAAAAAGGGGAAAGGGGAAAAAACGAAAGAAAATATAATTGCCTTCCCTCAAAAAGGGGTTTTTCCCCAATTTATATAAATTAATTTTTAACCGGAAAAAAGAGAGAGGGGAGGAGAGGAAAAAAAAAAGGGGGGCCCAAGGGGAACAGGTTGGTTTGGGTTTTAAAATTTCAATTTTAAAAAGGGCCAAAAAAAGTTAAAGAAAAATTTAAAGTAAAGTTACGGGGAAAAAGCTTTTTTACATTTCAATTTTAAGCCTTTCCAAACCCCGGGTTTAAAGCCTAAAAAAACTCTTTTTGCCTTTTGGGGGATACCGGGGCAAAAATTTAAAAATTTTGTGCGTTTGGGTTGGGGGAAAAGTGAAAAAAACATGCAAATCATTAAAGGAAGTGGGGGGACAAAAAGGAAACATTTTTCATTGCCAGGGTGAACATAAAAAAATTATTATTTTAAATTCAAAAAAGGGAAAGGGAAAGAAAGTAAAGGGGGAAAGGGGAAGAGCTTTTTTTTTTTTTTGGGTTTTTTTTTTTTTTTTTTTTTTTTTTTTTTTTTTTTTTCCCCCCTTTTTTTTTTTTTTTTTTTGGGGTTTAAATTTTTTTTTTCCCCCCCTCCCCCCCCCCCCCCCCCTTTTTTTTTTTCCCCTCCCCCCCCCCCTTTTTGTTTTTTTTTTTTTTTTTTTTTTTTTTTTTTTTTTTTTGGGGTTTTTTTTTTTTTTTGTTTTTTTTTTTTTTTTTTTTTTTTCCAACCGTTATAAGAACTGTTTTTTCCAAAGTCAAAACACACATGTCCCCCTAAACCTTTGTAGTAACTGTTTACCAAAGCCAAATCCATCAGTGTATAGTAAACCCTTTTTGTTGTAATTGTTTAATCCAAAAGCCAAATACCCCAATGTGCCCTGCCTTTTGTAGAATTGTTTATCCAAACCCAAATACAATCATTCCCCGTAAACCCTTTTTAATTGTTTACCCGCAAAAAACCCAGTGCGCCCAGTGAAACCTTTTGTAGAAATTTGTTTTTTCCAAACCCCCAAATACCATGGGAAAAACAAAGACAACCCCCACAAACTCCAAACTTTTTTCAACAGATTCTGCAAAACTTGTGAAATCAGATGGCCAGACTTTATTGCCAACGCGAAGTAGAAAAAGCCCCAGAAAGTTCCCCATAAAATAAAATAAAAAGGAGTGGGAGGGTTTGACCCACCCCAAAAGTCCCCTTCCACACACAAGACAAGCCTTTGAATGGAACCCTCAGGGCAAAAAAAGGGGGAAGCCCAAGACAGACAGGGCGAAGGAGTACCGGGGGAAAATGAAGGCCGCCGGAACTGGGCCAAGCTGGAAACCCCCAAAACCCGTGCCCGCTGGAAAGTGGGTTGCCCCCTATTTTCCCCCAGGGAATTCAGAGGACAAAAGAAGTCAAGTAAATACACATCAGTGTCCCCCATGAACCTTTGTAAAATTGTTTATCCAAACCAAATACACATCAGTTGCCCCGTAACCTTTGGTAATTGTTTAAGCCAAAATACACTCATGTGCCCCGTGAACCTTTTACAAACAGCTCCCTCAAACGCAAGTCGGGCAGCCTCCCTGTCCCCCACACCCCCACATTCCACCTCCGTCTTTGGTAGAAACTTTCCATCAAGTATTTTTTCTTTTCTGTTTTTTCCCCCCCAGAAAGATCGATAAATCTAATAAAAAAAAAAAAAGGTCTCTGAAGTTCAACAAACGGAAAATTAAGTTTTTTTTTTTTTCCCCCTTCTTTTCAAACGTCCTTTAGTGTTTGAGCTATTAAATTTCTCAGTGGAATACACCGGAATTTGGAACATCAAGCCACCTTAATGATTGACCATTCCCCCACCTCAACGCACCACCCGCATTTTAAAATAGGATCAAGAAAACCAACAGAACATCTGAACAGTAGCAACCATGTACACAAAGTAACCCCCCGCATCGAACGATTAGAAACCCAGTGTCACAGAGGAAAAGGGGGAACTCTGAATGATTAGCAAACCATGCACGAGGAACAGAAACCAACAAGAACATCGAATGTAGCTCCCCGGGTTTTTACAAGGGGGAACAAGGTGGGAACAGTAAACCGATTACTTAAGGTACACGGGGAACAGAGGTAAAACCTGTGAACGATGTAGCAACCGTGTACACAGAGGAACAGGGGGGGGAACACTGAACGATTAGCTAACCAGTGTACACAGGGGAAACGAGGGGAACATGGGTATTGTGGTTTCAAAACGAGGTGACTGGGGGCGGAAAAGAAGCAAAATTTAGAAAAACCCGGAATTTATTTTCCCCCGACCATACAGCAAAATTTTTTTGTCTGTACGTCAGGTAAAACTAATTCCTTTTTTCTTTTAAAAATGGGTATCTGACTTTGACCATTCCATTTCTGCTTTGGGAACCGCAAAATAGGGGACCCAAAAAAATCATGGAAAAGCACATGGGAGACGGGGAGCCCGTATCACCAAAATAACACGGGAACACGGGCCAACCCTTTTTCTTTGCAACCGTTAACACAGTCATGTGTGCAAAGTCACAGGATATGAAAAGTTAAGAGTAAACGTTTGCCAATGTGATACTTTCACACAGAAAACACTTTGCGGGGGCTTGCCGTCCCGTGACTAAAAAATGAAAAAAAAAATGACGAATCAACTGAGAAAATACGTCTCAGGTTAAGAGTTTAAAAAGTAAAGAGTTTTTGGGTGAGCCTGTGTTAAAACCGCTTGACATGGGGACAAGGTTTTTTTTTATCGCCTCAGACATCCTCGTTTAATAATACTGTATACATCGCACGGGCTGTGACAGGGGGACGGGGTTTTCCTTTTATGCCCAAACCCTCTGTTTAATAATACATTTTAATCGTCAAGGCTGTGACGGGGAAAAGGTTTCCTCTTTTCGTCCAGACATCCTGTTTAATAATCATGTATACATCGCACGGTTTGAAGGGGTGAGCCGGGGGAGGGGGGGGGTTGTCGAAAAAAAAGGGGGAGGGTGCTGGGAGTGTTTTGGGTTTAATGCACTGAAAAGCGCAATTTTACACCCCACCTCCATCCCACCCAAAAGAATAAAAAAGGGGAAATGGGAAAGAAATCAAAAAGTTTAAGACACTTTTTTTTTTTTTTTTTTTTTTTTTTTTTGGGGGGGGGGGGGGGGGGTGAGCCCCCAAAGCCCCCCCCCCCCCTTTCCCCCCCGATCCGGGCCGTCTGTAAAACAAACCAAATCTTTTCAAAAGACGTCTACGATGTAATCATTTTCTGTTTTCATCTGTTTTGTGATCACGAAGTAATGTTTTTGTTTCTAGCTGCAAGCTGTCTTATAAGCCTACACCCCTTTTGGGGCGGGAAGGTTCCGCCGCGGTCACGAGCTAGGGATGTTGGGTAGAAGAAGGGGCCCTTTTTCACCCCGATGTTTTCCGCCACCAGCGTGTACAAGGTCTTAGTGCGGATTCCTGTTGTCCGCTCTTTATGGCCTTTGACAACCCTTTATGGATGGTCTTATTTTGGATGCTATGACTGTGAAGAACCACTGCCCCCCCCCAAAAATTTGACCCACCCCCCAGAATGCCTACTGGGGGTGGAGAAGATGTGTCACACTCCCCATCAACAAATTTTGGGGGAATGGGGATGGGTACAGAGGGGATTGGAAAAGATGATGTTGGGGGGTTATGTAGCTTTGGGGTTTTTTTTGGTTGTCCAGGACGTCTGAAATCATTGGAAAAAGAGACATGACCTCACTGATACCCCCCCCGGCCTGGAGACAGGTTTCATCGCCTCATCATCCCCAGTCACGCCTGGGTTTTCTTTTCCCCGGCCCGATGGTTTTTTTGAACACTTGCCTGTGGGTAGGACGAGTGAGGTTATGGTTGTGTGTTGATGGCTGTAAGATGTGGGTGGGTGTGATGATGTGTGGCTGTGATGACGTGGATGGCTTTGGGTGCGTGGTGACTGTGATGACGTGGATGATTTTGGTGGATAAAGGGCTGACATCTCCGTTTCGAGACAGGCCCGGGGTGGGGGTGGGGGGGGGTGGGGGTGACTTTGACAAGAGTGCCCCCAAAACAGTTCCCAACATGGAGGAAAACCGGGTTTAAAAAAAAGGGGGGGAAAAAAAGGGGGGTCTGAAGGAGATGGGGTACATAGACCCAAGAAGGGGATCCAGGCATCCCGGGCACCCCCCTGCAAAGAAAAATCCCATGTTGTTTGTTTTCTTTTCATCAACCCTTTGGGCTTATCATCATTCACCCTATCATCTTTATCATCTTTATTATTATTATTTTATTATTATTATTATATTTTATTATTTTATTATTTTAAGTTATTATCATTTTCATTTTATTATTACAATTCTTCTTTTATTTCACATCATCATCACGTATTCTCGTTTTTTCTTATTCTTCTTTTCTTTTTTTAAGTTTCGCTTTTCTTAGTTTTGCACAGCCTAAAAATAACCCCATATGAAATGAATGCTCCATGTTAAACGTTCAGCCCCGACCGATCTGTATAGTCACCGCCAACCCTGATAACAGCGGGATTCGTTCAATTTCGGCCGTCCCCCTGAGAGCGATGCAAGGGATCTCTGCCTGTCTCTTCGCTGCTGCCATCTCCAGTGTTTAACTCTCCGTCTGTCTGCTCTGTGTTGGTATATTTCTTTTGTCCATCTTCTATTCGTCTAGTCTTCTGTTCACTCTCCGTTTGTACCCAGGCCCCTCTCTCTCCCCCATGTTTTCACCCGGTTTTCTCTCTCCCCCCTTTCTCTCTCTCTCTCTCTCTCTCTCTCTCGTCTCTCTCTCTCTCTCCTCTCTTCCCGTCTTCTCTCTCTCCTTTCCCCCTCTCTCTCTCTTTGGTTTATTTCACCAACCCCCCCTCCCCCACCTCTCTCTACCTCAATGTTTGTACACCCGGTCTCTCTCTCCCCTCTCCCCTTTTCTCTCCTCCCCTCTCTCTCTCTCTCTCTCTCCTCTCTCTCCTCCCTGTTTGTATACCAGGGCTCTCTCTCTTCTCTCTCTCTCCTCTCTCTCTCCCTCTCTCCCCGTTATGTATACAGTCCTCTCTCTTTGTGTTTATACACCCGGCCCCCCCTCTTTTCCCCTTTATGTTTTTTACACCAGGTCCCCCTTTTTTTTCTCTTTCTCTCTCTCTCTCCCCTCCCCTTTTTTAACTTGGGTTTTTCTCTCTTTCCCCTCTCTCTCTCTCTCTCTCTCTTCCCCCTTCTCTTCCCCTCTTCTCCCGTTTGTACACCAGTATCCTTTCTCTCGTCTCTCCCCTCCCTGTTTTACACCAGGTTTCTCTCTCTCTCCCCCTTTTCCCCCCCCCCTCCTTGTTTGTACCCAGGTTTTCTTTTCTTCTCCCTCCCTTTTGTAACCCGGTCCTCTTCTCCCCCTCCCCCTCCCCGTTTGTACACAACTCTCTTTCTTCTCCCCTCCCCGTTTTACACCGGGTTTCCTCTCTCTCTCTCTCCTCTCCCCCTTCTCTCTTCCCCCTCTCTCTCCTGTTTTTTACACCAGGTTTCTCTCTCTTCTTCCTCCTCTCTCTCTCTCTCCCCCTCTCCCCTCTCTCTCTCTCCTCCCTGTTTGTACACCGGGTTTCTCTCTCTCTTCTTTTCTCTCTTTTCTCTCTCTCTCTCCTCTCTCCTCTCCCTGTTTTTACACCCGGGTTTCTCTCTCTCTCCTCTCTCTCTCTCCCTGTTTTTTCACCGGTTCTCTCTCTCACTCCTCTCTCACTCTCTTTTGTACACCCGGTCTCTCTCTCTCTCTCTCTTCTCCCCCCCTTCCTCTCTTCTCTCTCTCTCTCCCTCGGTTTTTTTTTACACAGGTCCTTTTCTCTCCTCTCTCTCCTCTCCTTCTCTTCTCCCCCCCTGTTTTAACCAGGTCTCTCTCCTTTCTCTCTCCCCCACAGTGTTGGCACACCAGGTCTTCTCTCTCTCCCCCCCCCCCTGTTTTCACACCAGTCCTTTTCTCTCTCCCCCTCTCTTCTTCCTCTCTCTTCTCTCTCCGTGTTTTTTACCAGCTCTTCCTCTCTTAAAAACGCAGGTCCCCCCCCTCTTCCCCTTCATGTTTGTCACCTGGTCTCTCTCCCCTCTTTCCCCTCTCCTTCTCCTCTCTCCTTCCTCTCTCCCCTCTCTCTCTCCCCCCCTTTTTTCCCTTTTTTCTCCCCCCCCTCCCTTCTTCCCTTTTTCTCCTCTAAAATT
>JAFLJL010004799.1:0-39429 GCA_018398815.1 Conus ventricosus
GGAGGATGAGGATTAGCCCCCCCGCTGTGCCCAAATTGGCTGAGGCGATGCTTGAAGGCGTCGGGATGTCTGAGTCGGGCTTAAGCCGATTCGAACCGGCTGGCAACTAACCACGACTTTGCTTGTGTTTATTTTTGACCGTGACAATCAGGAATACAAAGCCCAAACGGTCTCAAGCACAGGCTTAAAGCGGAGGATGCAAAGAATGATGTTAAAGATGAGGCAGTAGCAGAAGCATTTGGCAACAGATTCTGCATCCCTCTAGATTTTGAGCTGTTAAAGACGCATATGCCATATTACCAAGGTGCACTAAAAGAAAATCTTACTTATGAACTGACATTTAATCCTAGCGATTCTGTCGTTCTGTCTGAAGACCCTGAAGCTAAATACACAGTTAGTGACATCTCTCTTGAGTTTGATGTTGTTACTAACCCTGAACTGGCCAGAACAATCTTAACCCAGTATAAAAGTAAAACAGTTATTTATTATGAAAGAGTTATACACTCCACTACAGAAAATAGAAACAAGCGAGACACTCTTTGGAACATACATCTAAATCAGTCTCTGAAGTCTTTAAAAGCAATTTTGTTCTTGTTTACAGAAGGAACAACTCCTTTTCATAGAGAATCAGAAGCGTTTTATAATCCAAATATTGAGAAGGTTGACTGTGCAATAAATGGCAAGTCTGATCAGTTGTATTCGGGGCGCGGACTTTTACCTCACCAACACTTGATGAAATAAGAAAGTTGTTCGCTGGAGGTAGGCAAAGGGATCCTGCAGTTGATCGTGTATGTAAAAAACTTCGCCTTTATGATGTAAGACTCGAAGACTACTTAATAACTAAATATGGGCTGTGGTTGGATTTTAGATCTACATTTGACAACAGATTGTTTGGAAGTGGAGAAAGGGTAGGGCAAGATGGTATAAAAATAAATATCACAAGAAAGCAGACGGAAACGCTCCAATACAAATGCATGTTTTTATGGTTTGTGATGCTAAGTTAAACATTGAAGAAAACAGGCTAAAGACGTGGCTTATTAAAATGCAGAAGAAATAACCTATTAAAAACAGATGGATAGTTTGAAGTTTCTGCCCAAAGATCCGCACTGTTCTCTTATCTGCGGGATTACTGGGTGTGGGAAAACTGTCATTGTACTTGATTTGTTACAAACAATATACAGGTTTCATTACGAGCACATTGTTATATTCTGCACAACCATTAAGCACAACAATTCTTACAAAGAAAGGAAGTTTATTTGGACAGACGAGAATATATTTTTAGTTGATCCTAGCGACAAACTGAGCGACTGTTTAGAACATTACTATAGACTATTTGAGGGAACTGAAACACTGTTTATTATTGATGGCTGTTCAGCTGAATGAGACATTGTTAAAAAAAGAAAAGCTCTGTCTAAGCTAGCCTTTAGTGGGCGCCACGCCTTAGTTTCTGTGTGGCTCTTAACTCAAAAATACAATGCTGTCTTAAAAGACTTTAGAATCGCATTTAAAAATCGGTTGTATTTTTTTACACTAAGGACAAAGATAGTTTTAAAAGGGAAAATTTTTAAGTAAAAATTAAATACAAAAAGGGGAAAAAGATGATTTAAAAAAAAAATAAAAGAGCGTTGGGAAAAATCTAAGCACGCAAAAGCAATGCTTACGGACTCCCCCCCAATTTCCAATACTTTTGTTTATTTGAAAGATTGTTTATTTTTGTTTGGCTTATAAAAATTTTTTGTTTATTAAAATTTTTTAAAATTAAAAAAAGGTCTCGGGGGCCCCAAAAATCAAAACGCACCCTAGCCCAAAAATCACTGCAGTAGAGGTTTTACATTTTGAGGGCGGGTTTTTTTTAAAATGATTTTTTTATTTTTAAGCAACTCAATTACTTATCTTTAAATTTCGATTAGAACATTTTGGAAACAACGTCTAGAGCTTTTATTTGCGTTAGTTTGGCTTAGGTTGGGGACAGCTTCCCCCAGAAGGTGCGGTTTAAAAAATTCAAAGAACGATTAACGTACACAGTCTTCAATATTTTTGGGTCATTCAGGTTTTTATTTTTTTTTTCTTTTTCTAAACCCAATTTAAAAAATTTTTCTCTTTAAATTAAAGATGTGGCACAAAAACAAAAAGGGTTTCTGGGGCCCAACATGCAAATTTTTGAAACACATTATCAAAAATGGTACAATAACAAGTACCACATGCAATTTTTTTTAAATTTTCGGGCCAGGCATTTGGCAGAAACGGGGCAACTTCTGGGGGAATACTTGTTTTTAAAACCAACAACGAAACGTTTAACATTTTGTAATGAAAAAACATTTTTAGGATACTTGTTTTCCTTTCCTATTTTCTGCTAACCCCCTTTAAAAATAAAAGTTTGGGGGGGATTGATAAGTGTATTTCATAGGGTATATCAGATTATGTCCGCATGGGTTTATGGGGCCTTTTTTAGGTATTTTTTTTCACGGATTTCCCCCTTTTTGGGGTGGTTATTTTTTAAAAAGGTGTATAAAAAAAGGATTGGGGCAGTTTCAAAGGCAACACAAATATACCCTAGTGTCACATTCACTTCCCGGAAGGGGGTTCCCCAACCCCATTGCCAGCTTTTCCACACTTTCCCAATGGGAAAACCCAGCCCCTGAAATCTTTCACGGCAACGCTCTTTAAATCCCCGGGGGCAATTTGTCAATCTTTTGACACTCTTTTGGAACAAGTTTTTACGCTTTGTTTGCACTGACGAGTAATGAATGCCTGGCCGACCGAAAAGACAAAAAAAAGGCCCAAAGTTGGGAATAATTATTACACTGAACGAAAAAAATTCCCTTTGAAGTCTGCCTTGTCATGGAAAAGGGAAATCCAGTGCCTTTTTGGGTTATAAAACTCCCATTTTTGACGTGAGGGGGAAAGAAAAGGCAAAAAGGCCCCAAAACCCAACCCGGGGAAAAAACCCAATTTAAATAGACAAACCCCCGCGGCGGGAACTTTCCCTTTTTGAATCGCAGATGCTGAAAGGAAAGCGAAGGACAATAAACCGACCGTGGGTGACCAAATGATGAGAGCTGACCCCCCACTGGAAGAAAGACAAAAAACCCAAACCACCATTACAGGTCACCTGCATTTTTCCAGGGCAATCATAATGGAAGTATCTGCCAGGGTTTCCGTTCACTCCCACCCCAATAATTGCCCAAGTAGAAAACCCATTGGGAAAGTCATTTGGGGTCAAAATTGAGGACAAACACATAAATCCCCCGGGAAAACGCCAAACCCTCTTTCAAATAAACGAGCGAAAGAACAGATGATGTTACCACTCAGGACAGAAGGCCATCAACCACAGAAAAAACCCGGGTTCCCTTGATGTTTGAAATTTAAACTTAAAAATGATGAAATTTCGTTTTTTGGGGGCATGCTTTAAGTCATCCGAAATTACTGAGAAATTTTATTTCACGGCAGTAGCCCAATAGTTCGGGGCTGATACAACACGAAGTTGACGAAGACCTTTGAATATGTCAGACTGAAAGTTTCCCTGGATGCTACCATTTTGAAATTCAGTAACCCATTGGATTGACTGAAACCCACGGGGGATTGATTGTATAAATTGGGGGTAAACGACAAGTTCAGTTTCTTTTATCCGGGAAAACATCAAAAAGGTTTTCAACATAAAATTTTTTTCCGTCAGTGTGGGAATGACAAATCTATGTCTCTTTGCAGTTTGTTTAACAAAAGAGGGACACGTTAGGGGAAGGAGACTAGAGGATTGTGGGACGGGGCCCGTTCTTTTTAGTTTTTTTAAAACCCCCCCATAAAAAGCCCTCTGTCGACATATTTCAGGTTGTTGCCACTGAGATCGGGGAAACCCCTAAAAATTGGGGCACTTCATAAAAGGGAAAGGGGGGCCAGTGAGCATGGGCAAAAACCCAAAAAAAAGGGGGGTATGGGGGTTTATCCCAAACGTAAACAATGTCATGCCCAAAACCCGGGGGCCCACCCAAAAAAAAAAACCAAAGGGAAAAAGGAAGATTGCGCAGAGAAGGGCTGAAGACACAAAAAAACTATGTCCTTAAACACGGGCCCATTTTTTAGGAACAGGTGATGTTACATTTTAACTCTTTCGTCAGGGCATGGGGCCCATTGGGGCCCAGAATCACAACAGGGGTCACGTGAAGACAGACTGTTGCGTTTCGCTTTTGAAGAACCCGGGGCATGTCATTTTCCCTCACATGCCCCCTCTTCCTGATGCTCAATACAGCATACTTTTCCCATTGCACGTGTGTAGAAAAGGCAGAAGCATTGAAGTCACCGGGAAAACCGGAAAGGGGCCTGTCAGGCCCAGGATGGGGGGGCCCTTTTCTTTGGGAAACAAAAATGAAGCGGTCGATGCCATTGAAATCGCTCTGACAGGAAATGGGTGGTGTTTTTTTCACTAAAATTTTAAGTTTAAAATTTTGAGCCAGTTCCTTCATCTAAACCCAAACCCCCAAAAGAATTTTTGGATCACACCCCCGGGAATAGGGACAAGCACTGACTTTCCCCTTGCATGAAAAACAGGGAAACACGGGACGAATGGTGGGCAAACGTTTTCATCATTTTAATCCTTGCAGTCAGTGAAAAAAATCACATATAATGCGAAGGGAAAAAAAAGTGTCTTTTTATCATAGCTGCGAACAGGGGGGGCACTTTTTAATCTATGAATCTGTGAAAATTTAACATCAAAAGTGTAAGAGGTGAAGGGTTTCCTTGATCACCTTTTTTGTAAAGTTTGGGCAGCTAAAACCAAAAAAAGTCAGTGTTTTTGGGCCCATTAACCATTTTGCAAAGGGAAAAAAATGCCCATTTGAGCTTCACGGGAAATTTTTTCCTGGAAAAGGGAAAAATTGGCGAAGCATGATCAAAGTCGTTGCAATTTGGTATTCCCTAAATTCCAGAGGGGCCCCCCGTATTTTTTTACTATACAAAGGTAGGGGACACAGCAAAACTTTTATTAGTGTAAGCCCACAATGCAAATCCCTTGTGAGTAAGTTTTTTTCCAGCTTAGAAAAATTTATTATGATAATACACATTTCTTTTCCCTCTACCAAGTCGATACATTTTAAGGCAACCATAAATCTTTAAGAATATACACCGATCGAAAGGTTTTTGCCCCTTTTTTATGTGCACCTGTGTGATTCTTTGAAAGCGTTCGATGCCAGTCAATAAAAACATTCGGGAAAGTTTTGGTTTACCTCCCAAAGCAAAAATTACATTTTTGAATGCCTTTTTTGTTTCCTTTCCCATTTTCCTGCTTTTTGATTTTTTCAAAAAATTTTGTAGCAATGATGACATAAGGGCCACCGACCCGCCTGAGGACCCCAAAAGGGACAGTTTTCCCCCTTTCCCTTCCCGTCCATCCTCACACTCTGCTCCCCATTACATGCCAGATAGGGTGAAGCTGGGAAAAGACCCCCCAAAACCCTTTTTCCATAAGGCAGTGGATAACTTTTGAGGTGCTTAAATTCTTTAAAAAAAATTTTAAAGAAAACTTAAAAAAAAATTCAAAAGGGAAATTTAACAAAGATCTTTATACTTCAACAGAAAAATTTTGGGGTTTTTGTTTTTAATGGGAAAAAAGTCTGAAGCAATGCTCGAGTCGCCCCAAAGCCTTCTTTAAAACCGGTTTCCCCCGAAAGGGGAAACCTTTTCTTTTTTGAAATTTTTCAGCATAATAATACGGGTATACCCCAAAATGTGACAAACAGCCAAACCATTTTTTTCAAACTAGTAAATGCGATAAAAATTGGCAGGACAAGGACATCCATCGTAAGTGTAGGGAAATTTTCCCAGTGTGTTTCCTTTCCGAGTGTTTGAATCCAGTTGATTGACGCTTCACAAGATCAAGGAATTGGTTCTTGGGCCCTTTTGAAAAATGTGATTCATTATACTTTAAAAAAAAAAAAAAGCCCCAAATATTCAGTTACCTGGGCCAAATTTAGGGTTGAAATAATAGTTGCGGGAATGATCCAGCAAAAAATTAGTGTTCCCCCATTTAAATCTTTTGTTGTCGCCTCATCTTCATCCTCATCACCCTCATCATATCATCTTGATCGTAAAACATAAAAAAATTGTGAGAAAGGGTTCTAAAATTTTAAATTCTCTTCTCTCTCTCTCTCTCTCTCTCCTCTCCTCTCTCTTCCCCCCCTTTCTTCTTTTCTCTCTCTCTCCCCTCTTCTCTCTCTCCCCTCTTTCCCCTTTCTCTCAAAAACCAGAAAAACGCTACCCTTTTTTCCCCTGTGCCCCGCCCAAAAGGGGCAGTCTTTAGCTTTTTAAAAAAGAGTCCTGTAAATTTTTTTGGGCCATTTTTGTTGATAACCCCTCAACTTTTCCAAGAAAAAAGTTTGTCCCGAAAAAAACCCCGGGTTTTTGCTAAATCTTAGGCTGATTGTTTCCCACTTCCCTTTTGCCCAGGGGAACACTTTTTTCCAGTTTATGTAAAGATGGGCTATTTTTGTTCTAAAGCTATTTCTCATTTTTTTGTATCCGATTTAGACCCCGCCGCCGCACGCCCCACACACACACAAAACCCCACACACCCCACACACACATCCACAAAACACACACACACACACCCACACACACCCCAAAACACAACTTTTAACTCGATTTCCTTGCGCACCAAAGGGTGCTTTATGTTGTTATTCTATATCTTGCCCTTTTCCCCGGGGCCCAAACCCACAAACGTTCTGCAAAGGAGGGGTTAAAATTGGGGGGAGGAGGGAGGGGAGGTATCCAAAATAAGGGAAATTGAAAAAACCCTTTTTCCTCCTTCAGTTTTCTGCAGAGTATCTTTCCCCGGCATTTAACGAAACCCCCTTTTTGGTAGTGTATAGTTTTCCCCCAAAATTCTGAGTACGAGGACCACTCTAAATTTTAAATAAGCTAATAAATTATGTATTTACATTTTTAAAAAAAACCTTTTATCACAGGAGACTTTTTAATATTCAAAATTTGGGCTGGCGAAATGCAGTAAGTTGTAAGAACCCAGGATCACCCCGATACGAAATTTTTGGGAAATTTTGGGACAGCAAAATTAATCACCCAAAAAGACTTCTGAAAACCCAACCCTTACAGAGGGTTTTCAAAAACCCCAAAGTGTTTGGGCTTAAATTTTTTCAAACTCGCATTTAGGAAAGTCAACAAATTTTGGGGCCTTGGCCCCCCCTGGGGAAAAAACCCCCACTCAGCTCTTTTCTTCGATGTTCAAGTCAGAAAGGAAAACTCGAATTGGTTACTTTGGAAGTATAACCCGGATAAAGGAGATTACGAAGGGATGAGGAAACATGTAGGAGGGTATAAAATTTGGGAAAGACCTTTTGACCAAGAAGCACCCGGGGAGAAATTTGGGGGGGTTATTCTTTAAAGTACTTATTAAAATTTAATGGACCCAAAATTTTTTCCTAAAAAATCTTTTTAAAAAAGGACCAACCCAAAAAACCAAGACGAGAACCCCCTTTTCCCCCCTCTCTTTTTAGATATTTAAATTTACCCTTTAACGCGAGCCGAAAAAAGGAACAAGAAAAACCCCCCTAATGAAAACTACAAAATTTTATTTCAAAAGCTAAAAAAACCAAGTAACTGGGGGGCAAGGAAAAAGTAAAAGCAAAGGAAAGGGAAAAAAGGCTAAAAAAATTTTTAAAACAAAAACCCCCAAAAAGGTTTTTCCGTTTTGTTACGAGAAAACCATTTCCAAAAAAAAATCGATAGCTAATTTTCTAAAGGAAAAATTGGGACCCTTTAAAACGAAATGATTCAAAAAAACCAAAAATGTAAAACCCCCAAAAAAAAAGCCTTTTTTTTTTTGCCCGTGTTTTTTCTGAGATACTTAAAATAAACGTTCCCAAATTTTCATGTAAAAAAAAAAGGGTTTCAGAATTAACAAAAGTGGGGAAACACAAAGACCAGATTTGGGAAAAAAAAATTTTAAAAAACTTAAACCCATCAAGTCCCCAGGACCTGATGAGATTCACCCAAGAGTACTGAAGGAAATGGCTAAAGTCATCGCCTTTCCCCTTTAAGACATTATTCGATAGAACAAAAGAAAAAAGGGGGTAAAACCGAAAAAATTGAAAGAAGCAAAAGTACGTCCTATTTTTTAAAAAAGGAAACAAGAATCAGCAGGAAAAATACCGTCCCGTCAGCCTAACCCTCTGTTGTCTGTAACGTTTTTTGGGGGTTTAGGACGCTCTTTTCCAGCACTTAACCAAACATGACCTGTTATCTAGAGAACAATTTTTGGGTTTTAAACCCGGGGCGTTTTATGTTTAAAAACAACTACTTGTTACTTTTCAAAATTGGTTTTGTTACATTGGGGAAAAAAATACCAGTTGGAAAGAAATTCTACCTTGCTTGAGGGAAAAAATTTGATCAAATTCCACACCAAAGAATGATAAAAAAACCGGGGGGGGCACGGGGAAAAAGGGAAGCTTTTACGTTTGGGTCAGAAATTTCCTTTTTTAAAGGAAAATTTACAGTTTGTAAGTGTAAACTAGTAAATCGACGAAAGGGTTTAAAGTACTGTGGATACCCCAAGGTGTGTTCCGGACCCACCTTGTTCATATACTTTTAAATGAAATGCCCGAGGAGGTAGATTGTAAAATTTAAAAAACTTTGAGACGAACCAAGGTTTTCTCTGCCCCTCCGGGAAAAATAAAAAGACAGAGGGCACTTACAATTGTGTATACACAAATTAAATGACTGGGGCAAATTTCTTTTTCTATTTCCGTTTAAAAGCGGAAATGCAAAGTTTGCACCCTTTGGGAAAAAAAATCCACCCCTATCAGTACACCCCTACTGGAAATGGGGTTAAAAAGAAAAAGAAAATACTATTGCTGGAAGGATTTAGGTGTCACCATGGACCCGATTTGGAAAATTTTGGAATATATTTAAAAAACATTGTGAAAAAAGGTAATCAAAAAGGCTGGGCTTCTTGTGAGAACTTTTACAAATAATCTCCCGAAATTTTGATTCCATTGTTCAAAAACTTAGTTTTTTACCAAATTGGGAAAATTTAAATCAGTAAAAGGGCCCCCACCCTTAAAAAAAAATAAAATTGATTGAAGGTGTTTTTAACGAAGATTTTCAAAGTGTATAACTAGAACGGTATTCCCTGATCTTAGTTATGAGGAGCGCCCAACTCTGTTTTTGGTTTCCTAAGCCAAAAATTCAGAAGAAAAAGAGGGTATCTCTTTTAAATATAAAAATTAAAGCACAAATTTTTAATTTTCCTTGCACCACCTTTCCTTGGTTTTTTTTACTATGGCTAACTATGAAAAGGGCTCGAGGAAATAAATTCAAAAAAAACCCAAAACAAATTTTTTCAACCCAACCAGTTCCCAATTTTTTTTTCAACCCTAACCCTTTAAACTGGGAATAACCTTTTCCCATGACACTATCAACGCCCCCATCATAAACGCATTTAAAAAACAAATTTACCCAAAAATTTTTAAAACCGGGTATTTTTTTACTGAGCGGATCTTTTTTAAGATGAATAAATTCAATGTACATATAAACCCGACTTAAGCCCTTGGGCTTTCACGAGGGAAAATGATCCCCAAAAACACCTAAACGGGTATTGATTAGAGGGGCAAAAGGGCCCAACAATAAAAGCCATACATTTCTGCGATTCTGTGACCCTTTCTGTGATAGTAACATTTTACCCGGGGGGGAGAAGAAACGGTGGCCACTGCCACCATCATACCCATCGCAACCGACGGGGCCAACATTAAATTTTAAAAGGTCTGTAATGTAAAAGATAAGATGACTATAATAAACCAGAGTTTGGGTTTTAAACAAATTTACAATGAAGTACAAGAAAAAAACAGCCCTTTTTCGTTTTACATAGAGTGAAAACGTCATGAATCACTGTAAATTTAAAACGCGAAAAAAAATTTCTACTCATTAAAGTTTGATGTTCTACAATTTTGGCAAATGTAATTTTAAAATTTGATATGTTAATATTGTTATTTCTCTAAAATTATTAAAAATTTTTTTACTTATTTAGAACCAAATTGTGACGGTGATACCTCAGCAAAAAAGGGGCCGCCCGGCTTTAAAAAAATTACATTTTCTCTCTCTCTCTCTCTCTCTCCTCTTTTCTCTCTCTCTCTCTCTCTCCTCTCTCCTTTTCCCTCCCCCCTCCCCTCCTCTCTTCCTCTCTCTCTCTCTTTAAAACACACACAACACACACCACACAAACACAACCCCCCAAAAAAAATTTTAAAGTTTTTGGGGAAGAAAGGAAAAAAGGCTTTTTTTTTTTTTTTTAAACTCACTTTCCCCTCAACCAGTTTTTCCCGGGGGAAAGTGACCTTTAAAAACCCCCTTTTCCCGTTTTCTGACAAATAAAAACTTTTTAAAAACCAAAAAAAAAACAATTATCTACCTACAAAACTTTGAAAACCCGGGCAGGTGACACCCAGGGAAAATTTCACTTAATTTACGGCTAGGCAGACAACGGGGGTTTTCGTTTGCGCACGCCCCGTTTTACAAACCCGCGACCAAAAAAATCAATTAAAAAACCCTCGCGTCTTTCTGGGGCCCGGCGCACTAACTATTGCATCAGCGAATGTTCTAGGGCTGTCACGTGACACTGCCACGTTTTTGGGGTCACGTTGGGAAGAACCTTTCGTCATTCTTTCTAGGCCCCTGCACAAAAGGGGGTTGGGGGGGGGTTTTTGGCTGGGGCTCCGACGGGTTTTGTATTTTTTTTAAAGGGTAAAATGTTTACCCCCCCGAACAATCTTTGCAATTTAAGATAAAAGGGTTTTTTCTTCCTTTCATGTTTTGATTATTTGTCAAAAAAAGGAACTTTGGGGAAGGGAAGTTCTTTTCCAGTGAAACCGAAAAAAAAAGATTGCTTTTCTAGAAAGGGGGGGGGGAAAAAGAAAAAAGCGAATGACTGTTTGGGAAAAGGGGGGGACTATCTTTAAGGGTTTTTTGGGGTTTAAAGGGAAAGGAAAAAAGTTGAAGGCAATTTTTGTTGACCCAAAATAAGCCAATTTCAATACGTGTTTGACATCGATGAGATGGTTTTTCCTTTTTTAAAAAAAAGGCGCGCATTGTTTAAAGTTTGGGCCCAAAAAAAAAACAAACCATCACGCGTTGAATTTTTGGGTGGCTGGCTTGGACAGCTAAAGCCATGTTTAAAAGAAAAAAAAACGCAAACAAACAAGGGTTTATTTCTTAAGGCGGGGTAAACATGTCTGATTCGTTTGCTAGAAAACTTATTCAACTTTCTATTGTTTTTTAAACAAACCTTTAAAAAACACAAACGGGGAAACGTATAATGAACTGTGGACAAGCGTCAAAATATCATTGAACTTATGCAACGGATAACAAATTTTTGGGGGGGTTTTTGGGAAAAATTTGAAAAGGGGTAGGGAACCTTTGTAAATTTTAAACCAATTTTGGAGAGGGGTAGTGTGTGGCCAGCACTACTTTTATATAAATGTCCAAATATACAACCCACGGATGTACTACTAATGGCGATTAGAGCTGCCATAAAAATCGGCTAAAAGCAGTAAAAATGCTGTAACTCTGCCAAAAACCAGTTTCAAGCCTGGTTGAGAAAAGAGGCACAGCAGCAAACTAAAGGGCCCAAAAGACCCCATGTATCGCTTGGGCCCCCAATGACTTTAGCAACCTGCAAAGCCGGGGGCAAACTAGGCCCAAAAAGAACCCTAAATGTGATCACTTTTACCTGCAAAGCCACCTGCAAAAAATTTAGGGGGCCAAAAAATAGGCCAAACGACCCCACTTGTCACTTTGGCCCCAGTTTTATTGAGGTCGCGCGGGGAAAAACCTGTTTAGTCACAAAGCAAGGGAAATGGCCCTAGTAGTTTCACTTCTTTTTTTGTTTGTCCTACCCACGCATGCCAAAACCCCCCACCCCACGCAAAATCAAGTTCTTAAATTTTAAATTCTTTTAATTTAAATTTTTTTTTTAAGTTTCTTCAATTTTTTAAAAAAGTTCTTAATTAAGTTTTAATTTAAAATTTTTTAATTAAGTTACCCTTTAAAAATTGTTTAAATTTAAATCATCCTTAAGTACAACCCCAAATTTTTTATTCAAGTTAAACTTATAAAATCAAAAAAAAAAATACCAAATTTAAAGTTTTTATCTTAAAAAGTTGATGTTTAATATAGTTTCACACACGCCCCAAAAAACGCGTTTTTCGTCGAGGGTTTTTTTGCTTAACGCCCTTGGTGTGGATCGGTTAGCTAATTTTTAATGAATGTCCCGACCCACCCCTGGGGGTCTGCCCGACAGGATCGGTCAAAGGGGGGAGTGAAAAGGGAAATGCTGGGCCCCCAAAACCCCCCCAAAGACCACACAATTTAAAATTACAATACAACACCCCCTTTTTTTCACCCAAAAATAAAAAGCATAAATAAGCATTCCAACACACACCAGCACAATTTTCCCAAACAAGCATTTCCCAAAACCAAAACCCAAAAAGCACAATTTTTAAAAAAAATTTCACCCTACGACGTACACAATCACAATCACAACATTTCAACACATAGGGGATATACTAATCATTTAAAAAAAAAATTTCCCGCATTTCCCTTTCCCCTTTCCCCACCATGGAAATGCCTCCCCACCCCGCCCCTCCCAAAATTACTGGGGACCCTGTCCCCACTAGGTGCCCCAAACCCGGGGCTTTTTGGAAAAAAATCGTTAAGGGCCCACCCCCCTTGACCCCGCCCCCAAACAACGTGAAAAAGGGTTTCCCGGGGGGGGGGAAAATGGGGTTGTTATGGGGGTCCTGGACGGGGGAAGGGCCCGGGCCCGTCCCAAACCCGGGGGGGTTTTTTTACCGTCCGGGGGGCCCCCCACCAGAGGGGGCCCCAAACCCCGGGTGGCACCAACCAGTCCGCGGTCCCAACCAAACGTGGCCTCCCAAACCCGCCCCGTGGCCCCAAAACCGGCCGCGGGCCCAACCAGGGGCGTTTGGGTCAACCCGACTGGCACCCAAACCCGTCCCAGATCCGGGGGAAGGCCCCCCCCAGGGGGGAAAAAGTAGCTGGGAGGAGAAAAAAAGGAAAGGGGGGGGAAGGAAGAAGGAAGGGAAAAAGGGAAAGGGAAGGGAAAGGAATAACCAGCTACCCCCCGTGGGTGACCCCGAAAGGGCGGGTCCAAACGACCTCTCTAGCCCTCTGTCCAGAGTCGGAAACAAGAAGAAGTGATGTCCCCACTCCTACAGGCCGACTGTAGGAATTGAAGATACCGACAGAGACCTTCGACGATACGGTGAAGAACCAAGACCAGGAGCAGGCGCTCCCAGAGACATCTTCCGCTCGAGTGAAAGCAACCTCCCATCATCGATGGCGCCAACATGCCACCCTACGTCACAGAGTGACATACTTCAACTAAAAGAAATGAAGTACTGCGACAGGTAAAAAACAGGCAAGAGGCCGATAACACAAAGTTACGAGAGAAAGGTACAAGCCCAACCGTAGAACCTGCAGGATGAATAGCACGGGCAGTGGAATTAGAGAGAGAGAGAGCGGAAAGCAACACCGAACGAGAGCTGAACAATACCAAGTGAGCACCGCACCCACAACCCCACAGCTAAGGCCTAACACGTGACAACAACAACGATACTAAACAAATGAATAATCCCGACCACCCGCCAGTTGGTCAAACGTCGTAGGCTAGCTCGTGACAAACTCGTGACAAACCCCACTTCTAAAAGCATCTGTTTTTCTCTGAGATACAGTGCTCCTTTGAACCATGACGCATGTGCACATTCACAACAATGGGACCGAACCCAACTCCTCTGTGATCGACAGAGTACGATAAATCCAATACAACCATTCTACGATAGAACACACCGAGAAATACATAAACTACTATCATTTATCAAACAACTAAGCGAACCTTTCCAACCATGAAAAGTAACATCCGAACCATAGGTGATTCACTACCGTATATCATCACTGAAAGTGAAAACTGTCACTACACCCTGATACAGAAGAACCAAAAGGGGATATTACCCTGGTTAGGGAAGTTTCCCCTCTGACTGATTTTTCCAATTGCTTGACTACGGAGCTCTGGCTAAGATAGTCAGCATCCCCGTATTAACAGGAACCCTTATGATATGACGAAAGTGAACGCCTGACTCTGGCAGTTCCCTGCCTAGACTCATGAGTCGGACGACTGACTGGCTGGCCCGGATCTGTCCAGCACTGGAGAGGATGAAGATCGCTCTCCATACAAACAATTTCCCGGACCGCGCTTCTATCCTGGGCACTCCAGTGCCGTCCAAATCTGCCGAGAGCTTCAGCAATAGCTAGGGTATCGATAGTCCTAAGCGGGGCAGGCCTCGGGTATCGAGACACCGAGTCAAACCCGCAATACCAAATGTAGCGGTGACCCGCGATCGGAATGGTGGATTGATGGGTCCCACCAGTCGACCCCAACCTTGCTGAAATGGCTCCCCAAACCAGTGGCACTACCCTAGGGGAACACGCCTCCAAGCGACCCTGAGGCGTTGCTCCGATGGCAGACATCGCAACTTGCGGCAGTACTGCCTATCCTTTTTTGTAAGTTCATCCCCGGCCAGAAGATCCTGTCTTAACGCTCGAGAGTCCGCTTGGAGCCATATGACCTGCCATGGGGGAATCGTGGGGCCAGGCCGTGAGAACAGATTCTCTCAAGCTTACCTGGGGAACAACAAGCTGCTTGGCCACAGCGATCTGCCGAGTGAAAACCCTGAAAGAGGATCCCCTTGTGGAGCTTTGAAGCTCACCATGGCGTGTCGGCAGACTGAGCTGACGATCAACCAGTTGTCTGCAGGCGTTTGGACATCCAAGACCTGGCCTGAAGACGGACCCAGGTAGCAGATCGACCCAGGCCAGTACCACGTCCAGAGATCGGCTGTAGAACGGGAACGCAATTCCTTTTCCTGCTTCTTAGCTTTGGCTGTCGTGTGGTAACATCCCACACACGCCTGTACGGGCAGATCCAGTAGACACGGACGACTGCGTCCGTCTGCGAAGTGATAGTATGCCTATGATATGTGAATACAGAGTCGCTCCACAACCGCGATGGCCCATACTTCGCCACAAAGTAGGTGGTGGAGATAGAAACAGAACCAGAACGACGGGTTGAGGTAAAACCCAGCCTCCAACCCGCACACATCGTAACTGCGCCCCGCCGGCCTAGGGGAAACTAAATCCTTATCCACAAAGAGTGGTTGATGCTCCCAATCCCTGATGGTGTCGACCAAGGATGAACCAACAACAGAAAGAAACACGGACACTCTGTACCACAGAGCTTGGATGGACCCCCACGTTACCGATCCGAGGATGCAGGAAAGGACTAGCCCCAGACTAACCGGCAGGCCTATAGGACAATCTTTCCTAATGTGGCCAGGACGACCCACAAAGAAACACAGTTGGGGCGCTGAATCCCCGATGAACTGCCTGCCTTTCAACACCCGCGAGCAGTTATTCGGCGCCTTATACCACTAAATCCTGTGGAGGGGCTTTCCTCACCGTATCTGGGCGATGCCCATGATAAGCCCTGCGAGCTTCAGCAAACCCCTCGGGCGGTATGAATGCACCGCGAAATCCTGAGGTGCTGTCCTCGCCATATCCGGATCCTCAACACTGGGAACACAGTGTTGGTGAGCTGTTCAATGGAGGATGCCAATCCTCCACTCCAACATTAGCCAACTGACCCAGTACCCTACGTTTTGGCGCAGCCTATCACAAACATGCACGAAGGTCCTCGGTCGTTATTCTTCTTCATGGACCTGAACTTCGCTCTGTACGGTCTCTGGTAAGGGTGGAAATCGCTTACGCAGAGCCAACTGCATTCTGCATAAGACGCAGCCTTCATTTAGATGAGCACACACTCCCCTTGCAAGCACCAGATAATCCAGAAAAAAGGTGACATAGCCTTTGGTTCCTCAATCAATTGGGTATAACTAGCACAACCTTGTCCAAAATGCTCTAAGAACATATCAATGTCCCACATAGGTCTGAACTCTGGAGCTTTAATTTTGGGCCTCGAACTCTATGCTGCCTGTCTATCAACCCCTGATTTACAGATGCAGACCGCGAAAGAAGTTTGTTCCATCTCCCACCCTACGCAGAGCCACCATCCGGTTCCTAGTTCTTGTTTCTTCCCTAACGGAGGGCTTCCTCCTGTCAGCCTCTTCCCTACCCTGATCCTCCTGTCTGGCAGCTTCTTCCCTACGCCTGAGCAGCTCCTCACTGCGCAGATCTTCCTGTCAGCAGCCTCTTCCCTACGCCGAGTTCCTCTCCCGACGTCAGAATAGGCTCCTCCCTATGCATACTCTCCTGTCTGTCATCCTCCTCTCTCTCTGCGCAGAGCCTCCATCCTATCAGCTTCTTCCCTCCGCTGGCAACCTCTTCCCTACGCAAAGTTTCCCTGCCTAGCAACGCTTACCCTACGGAGGGCCTCATCCTCCCGTCGCTGTCGATCCAGAAACACCAGGACAGAGGTGATTGGTCCTGGCGGGGTTCACTGCACTCCCGACACGGAGGATGACCCTCTGACCCTCTCTTGGGCTCGACTTTCCCATAGAAAGTCTCCCGGGCATACTATACTCCATTTACGAGGGGGAAGCAAGAGAAGAGAGGGCTTGGTTTCTGCGACTCAACAGAACCCATCAGTGCATCGCTATGCTCTGACGCTTCCGAGCGGAAGTGCCAGTCGGGGTCCCGCCTCGACCAGGGAAGATCCCCTAGCGAAGCGGTGTAAAGTACTCACTGGACTATCCGGCTACAGCACGGACTAAGTAGAAGTCACTGAGTCGAAGTACAAGTACTAAAGTAGGGAACTAACATTTTGAATACCTTCTATCTTTCGACCGCACGCGTCCGCCACACCACAGCACCGGGCGTCGCCATGAACAAAAATATCCTACGGTTCTCAATACGTGGGGAAAAGAACGATTCCAATTGAAAAACAATTTTTTTTTAGGTTGAGTGTATATGTGTGTATGTGTGTAGTGGTGTGCGTGTACGTACAGTTCCGGCGGCTCCCCACTCGGCAACACCGCGCCTCCACAGCACAGCAACGTGTGTGGGGCTCACCGAAAAGAAAAAAAAAAAAAACAAACTATGTTCCGGCTGCCCCCACTCTGGCAAACACCGCCGCTCCACAGGCACGAGCAAACAGTGCGGTGGGGCTGGCCGGAAAAACAAACAAACTGGCAGACGGAATCCGGAGAGCGGAGGAAAAAAAAAAATGACACTAACTCCGATACACTACCAGTACTCAATGTCCCCGGTAAAAAAAAAACTGGCTAACTACAAAACAGGAATGGCAGACTGAGCGGCAACAGAAAGGCAGACCTTAACTCGGCTGTACCTGCGTGAGCAACCCGCGGAAGGAGTCGGACGCGTCCGTTTCTGCCTAGACCACCTCACTCCCGAGTCACACCGGAATTCCATCAGGCCACCCAGAGACTCCTTCACACTAGAGTCACCCAGCCAACCCACACCCATCAACTAACACGACATACTGACTAAACATATACAAAACAGACAAAACTAAACAGGAACTGTGCCCAAACGAGAAGAGCAGTCAGAGCCCTACACATCCCGGACAGAGCCCCCACAATTTGTCACGACCGACCCCCTGGAGGGTCTGTGCCCTGACAGGTCGTCTAGGTGGGAGTGATGGGAGTGACTGACCTCACACGCACCGCAAGAGACCACAACAATAAAGATAACATACAACTACCCCATTTATTCACAACCCAACATACAGTCATAAAAAAGCATTCCAACACAACACAACATGCCACATCACATCAAGCATTTCAACACACGACATACACCCAATTAAAGCATTCCAACACACGCAGCATGCACAATTATACATAAACATGTTCACCATAAAACGACGAACACAATCACAATCACAACATTTCAACACATATGACATATACACAATTATAAATAAACATTTCCAGCATCCATCCCTTCCCACACCATGGAGTGCCTCCAAAACCCCTGCCTCTCCAAAGTCTACTAGGAGCACCCTGTCGCACTAGGTGCTCCAAACCGGTCGGTTCTTGAAAAGAGTCGTTCAAGGCCGACACCCTTGACACGCACAAGCAGACAGTGAAGAGCGCGTCCTGGGGGGGAAACGTGGCGTTGTTACTGGAGGTCCTGGACGGGGATCAGGGCCGGCCAGTCAAGCCGGCGGGCTTTTCTACCAGTCCGCGGTCCCGACCAGAGCGTGGCCTCAACCAGCGCGTGGCACCAACCAGTCCGCGGTCCCAACCAGAGCGTGGCCTCAACCAGCACGTGGCACCAACCAGTCCGCGGTCCCAACCAGAGCGTGGCCTCAACCAGCACGTGGCACCAACCAGTCCAGACTCCGGGTGAAGCCCCCCGGGAGGGGGGAAAACGTAGCTGGAGGAGAAAAGAAAGGGAGGGAAGGAAGAAGGAAGAAGGAAGGAAGGAAGAAGGAAGGAAGGAAGAAGGAAGGAAGGAAGAAGGAAGGGCACTGGAACCCCGCCGTCAGTACAATCTGACCCATGCTGTCAAATCCTAACAGCCACTCGCATGATGGGCGAGGGGAGGTCTACTAAATACACCAACAACACCAGCTCAACACAGACCTGAGCATAACACAGTAAACCAATCAAATCAGGATGTTGTTAAAGTCTTCTCACACGAAGCAGGTAAAACACTGCATTAAATCAACAGGCTATAAAACAAATATGAATTATCTTCATCCTTCTCTCACTCATGCTTAACATTTTCCTTTCTTAGGAAATAAACCAACACAGCAACCATCGCTTTATAACTGCCACCACATTTGCAAATAATAATTCAATGGCATAATTATCACATTTTATAGCCACATTTCAAAATAACACAAATCTCCAACCACGCATCCGAACGACAAATCATGCGTACGCACGCTCGCAACATAAAACTCGTTCTCCTTGCACACACAAACAGACGGTGGCCGAAGGATAAGAGTCCGGCGAATGTGACAAGGGCGACGAGCGAGACCAAGCAAGTACCAACCCTGAATCACCAGGTCTCTCCCATCCCCACCGACTACCGCATCACGAGATGCATAAACAGAGAAAGAATTTTGGATATAATTTAGGATGGCCAGGTTAAAGATTGAATTAACCAGAGAAAAGGTCCTCAAAACCAATATTCTTACAAATTTTGCCAACAAAAGAAAATTGCGCAAAGAGATAGAATAAGCCGCTAACAACAACAAACCAAAACAAACAAACGCACGAAACTGATGCTTACCAGCTACCCGTGGGGACCCCGAAGAGGCGGGTCAAACAGCACTCTCGTGCCCTCTGTCCAGTCGAGAGGACAGGGCACAGGTGCGGAAAAAGAAGTAGATGTCCCTCTCCTAGCAGGCCGACAGAGGATTGAAGAATACAGACGTACCTTCGACGATACGGTGACAGAACCAAGACCTAGCAGGCGCTCACCAGAGCATCTTCCTCTCGAGTGAAGAAGCTAACCTCTCCTCAGCGATGGCCGGCCCAACATGCGCACGCTACGTCACAGAGTGACATACTTCTAAACTAAAAGAATGAAGCAACTGCGACAGGTAAACAGACAGGCGAGAGGCCGATAGACGCCCAGTACAAGAGAAAAAGATAACCGCACACACACCGTGAACCTGCAGGATGAATGCACGGCAGTGGAATTAGAGAAGAGAGAGAAGAAAGAACACCTAAAACCTGAGCTAAACACGCCAAAGGTGCAACCACAACCACAAGCCACATTAAGGAACGATATACGAACCAAACAACAATAAATACACAAATGAATAATTCCGCCACCCCGTTTGGGTCAAACGTCGTAGGCCTCGTGACCAATCCTCGTGACAAACCCCCTGCTAAAAGTCATCTGTTTCTCCTGAGATACATGCTGTCCTTTGAACCTTGTCGCATGTGCAAAATTCACAACAATGGGACCGAACCCAACCCTCTGTGATCGGACAGAGTACGATAAATCCAATACAAACATTCTACGATAGAATCACCAACCCGCGAAATACATAAAATCTAACTTTATCAAACAACTAACGAACCTTCCAACCATGAAAGAACAATCGCGAACCATTGGTGATTGCACTACCGTTAACACACTGAAGTGAAAACTGTCACAACCCCTGATACAGAGACCAAAAGGGGATATAACCCTGGTTGAGGGGAAGTTCCCTCTGACTGATTTCCCAATGTGCCTGACGTACGGAGCTCGCTAAGATAGTCACACCGTATTACAGGAACCCTTGATAAACGGAAGTGAACGCATGACTCTGCAGTTTTCCACTGCCTAAACTCATGAGTCGATGACTGACTGGCCGATCCGGTCCAAAGCACTGGAGAGGATGAAGATCGCCTCTCCAGCACAAACTTCCCCGGCCGTACATCTTCGTGGGCAACGCCAGTGCGTGTCCAAAGCTGCCGTAAGATTTCAGCAATAGTAGGGGTAACGATAGTCCCTCAGCGGGGCAGCCTCTGGGTACCGAGTCGCGTAGTCCACCACTACCAAATGTAGCGGTGACGCGCGATCAGGGATGGTGCTTAATGGGTCCCACCAGGTCGACACCGACCTTGCTGAATGGCTCGCCGCCAACCCTGGCACTGACCCTAGGGGAACACGCTTTCACAAGCGACCCATAGGCGTTGTCCTTGGCATACATCGCAACGCGGCAGTACTGCCTAACCTGCGAGTTCATTCCGTCCATGAAGAAGTCTTGTCTTAAACCCGCTCGAGAGTCCCGCTTGGAGCCCATATGACCTGCCATAGGTAAATCATGGCCTGCCGGAAACAGAATCCCTCAAGCTTTGGGGGAACGACTAGCTTGCTTGGCCACCCGATCTGCCCGAGTGAAAACCCTAAGGAGGATCCCCTTTGGACGCTAAGCTACCTACATGTCGGGCAACTGCGCGGGACGATGCACCAGTCGTCGCAGGCGTTGGATCATCCAAGTCCTTGCCTGAAGATGAGCGATGGAAGCAGGATCGGCCTTTGCAAGAACCATCGACAGAGATCGCTGTAGAACAGGGCGCAATTCCTGTTCCAGCTTCTTACTTTGGCAAGCTTGTGGAGACTCCCCCACACACGCCTAGTACGGGCAGATCCGTAGACACGACTGACTGCTTTCCCGTCGTCGAAAAGAGGGTGATAGTATTCCCGATGAAAGGAATACAGAGGTCCGCTCCACCGCTGATGGCCCATACTCGCCACAGAAGTAGGGGGTGGAGATAGAAATGAGTACAGAAGGACGGGTGGAGTAAAATACCAGCCTTCCAACCCGCACACATCATAACTGGACTGGCGCCCCGCGGGCCTCGGGGAAACTAAATCCTTATCCACAAAGATTGGTTGATGCTCCCGAATCCCAGATGGTGTCGACCAAGGATGAACAACAACAGAGAAGAAACACTGGACATCTCTGTACCACCAAAGCTGGGAATGGACCCCATCGTTAGCCGACACGGAGGACGCTGGGAAGGACTAGCCCCATAACTACCGGCGTCGTTAGGGCAATCTTTCCTAATGTGGCCGGACACCACAAAGAAAACAAAAACCGGGTGCTGAAATCCCCGATGAACTCCTGCCTTTTTCACCTCGCTTAGTCGGTTGTCGGCGCCTTTATTGCCACTAAATCCTGTGTAGGGGGCTTCCTCTCCATATCTGGGCGATGCCCATAAGCCCTGCGAGCTTCACACACACCTCAGGCGTATAATCGCTAGCCGCGATAATCCTGAGGTGCTGTCTCGCCTATACGAATCCTCAACTCTGTGGACACAGTGTTGTAAGTCTGTTCATGAGAAATCAGATCCTCCAGACCATCTTAGCCACGGAACGCCAGTACCCTAGCTTTGCTCAGCCTACTCCAAACTGCAGCAAAGTCTCGTCGTTTGTGCTTTTTCATGGACCTAAACTTCCTCCTGTACGTTTCTGAGTAAGGTGGAAAACGCTTACGCAGAGCCAACAGTAAACAATGTCCTCATAAGACGCCGCCTTCAATTTAGAGTAAGCAACACCCCTTGCAGTACAGACAAACCAAAAACAGGTGCATAGCCTTATTGTTCCTCAGATCAATTGGTAAGAACTAAGCAAACTTTGTCAAAATGCCCAAAACATATCAATGTCCTCACTGTTCTGACTCTGGAAAGCTTTAACTTTGGGCCCTCTAACTCTAACACCGTGCCTGTGATTAACCCCCTGATTTACAGATGCGGGAGACCGCGAAAGAAGTTGCTCCATCTCCTCCCTGCCGCAGAGCCTCCTGTCTGTCAGCCTCTTCCCTACGCTGATCAACTCCTCCCACGGAGGGTCAGGCCCTCTTCCTACGCGGTGCTGCCTGTCTAGCACCTCCTCTCTGCGCTGGCTTCCTGTCTATCAGGCCTCGCTCTCTGCGCAGATAGCCTCTTCCCTATGCAGAATTTCCTGTCTGTCAGTCTCCTCTCGCCATAGCCTCCATCCTGTCTAGCTCTTCCCTACGAGCCTTGCCTCTTCCCTAAACGCAGAGCTTCCTCCTAGCAACCTTCTTCCTTAAGTAGGCCCATCATCTCCCGTCGCTGTCGCTCCAGAAACATCAGGGACGGAGTGAATGTCCTGCGGGGATCACCACTCCCCGTACACGGAGGATGAACCGTCGACCCGTCCCTTGGGTCTCGCCATACCATGTAAGAAAGTCTCTCTCCCGGGCATACTCCTTATACGAGTGGGAAAGCAGGAGAAGAAGGGCTTTGGTTTCTGCGACTCAACTGAAGCCCAACAGTTTGCTTCGCTTACACTGACGCTTCCACGGAAGTGCCAGTCGGGGTCTCAACAGGAGAGATCCCATAGCGAAGAAGTAGTGAAAGCAACTCACTGGACTAACTGCAACAGCACTGGAATTAAGTAGAAGTCACTGAAGTTCGAAGTACTGGTACTAATATTAGGGACTACATTTTGAACACGCGTTTCTTCTTACCGACGCACTAGGCGTTCGCACACACCACCAGTCACCACGATGCCAATGACAACATATCCTACGGTTATCAAATACGGGGAAAGACGATTCCAATTAGAAAAACAAATTTTTAGGGTGTGTGTATATTTGAGTATGTGTGTGTGTGTGGTTTGTGTGTCCGTGACAAGTTCCGTCTGCTCACCACTCTGGCAACAAACAACCGACGCTCTCGCAGCACGAGCAACAGTGCGGTGGGGACTCACGAAAAAAAAACAAAAACAAAAACTATTCCGGCTGCCCACACTCTGGCAACACACCGCGCTCCAACATGGCACGAGCAACAGTGCGGTGGGGCTTGGCCCGAAAAAAACAAACAAACAAACCCTGCAGACGGAATCCGAGAGAGGAGAAAAATGAAGCAAAAAAAAAACCCTAACGTCCGATACAACCCCCTGTAAACTCAATAACCACCCGAAACAAAAAAAAACTGGCTAACTACAAAACAGGAAAGGCAGAACTGAGCGGCAACAGAAAGGCAAGACTTAACGGGCCGTACCTGCGTTAAGGCACCCGCGGAAGGAGGAGGTCCTGGTCGCGGTCGACACCCCTGGTCCCTCAATAATTGACCTCGATCCCCAGTCACTACCGGTGTTGCCTTCAGGCCACCCAGAGACTCCCTTCACCTAGAGTCACCCATCCAACCACCCACGAACAAATCACGACAAACTGACTAAACATATACAAAACACGACAAAAATAAACATTAACTCTGCGAAACGAGAGAGACAGTCAGAGCCCTGCACACCCGGACGAGCCCCCACAATTGTCAACGACCGAACCCCTGGAGGTCTGCCCTGACAGATCGGTCTAGGTGGGAGTAGGGAGTGACTGACCTCACACCCCCCGCAAGAGTACCACAACCATAAAATTACGAACAACACACCATTTATTCACAATTCACCAACATACATCCCATAATATAAGCATTCCAACACACACAACGATGCACAATCACATCAAGCTTCCAACCCACACAAAATGCACAATATAAATAAACATTTCACCAATACGACGTCACAATCACAATCACAACATTTCAACACATATGCATAATACATTATCATAAAATAAACATTCCGCATCCATCCCTTCCCCACACCATGGAGTGCCCTCCAAACCCCTGCCTCTCCAAAGTCTACTAGGAGCACCCTGTCCACTAGGTGCACCAAACCGGGTCGGTTTCTTGAAAAGAGTCGTTCAAGGCCGACACCCTTGACACGCACAAGCAGATCAGTGAAGAGCGCGTCCTGTGGGGGGGAGGGGGGGGGGGGAACGAGTGGCGTTGTTACTGGAGGTCCTGGACGGGATCAGGGCCGGCCAGTCAAGCCGCTGGCTTTCTACCAGATTCCGCGTCCCGACCAGGACATGGGCCTCACCAGCGCGTGCGCAACCAACCAGTCCCGCGGGCCCAACCAGCGCGTGGCCCTCAACCAGCACTGCACCATCCAGTCCGCGGTCCCAACCAAGCTGGCCTCAAAACCAGCACGTGGACCAACCACGTCCAGACTCCGGGTGAAGCCCCCGTGAGGGGGTGGGGGGGGGGTGGGTGGGGGGGGGGGGGGGGGGGGGGGTGGGGGGGGAAACGTATACCACTAACACCAGCTCACCACAGACCTGAGCATAACACAGGTAAACCAATCAAATCAGGACTGTTCGTTAAAGCTTCTCTACACGAAGCATGTAAAAGACTGCATTAAATCCAACAGGCTATAAAACCAATATGAATTACTTCACTCTTTCTCACTCACATTTAACAATTCCTTTCTAGAAATAAACCAACACAAGCGACCATCGCTTTTATAACGCCACCACATTTGCAAAAATAATAATTCAATGGCATAATTGTCACATTTTATAGCCACATTACACAAATCTCTAACTCACGCAATCGAACGACAAATCATTGCGTACGCTACGCCTCGCAACCATAAAAACTCGTTCTCCTTGCAACACACCAACGACGGTGGCCGAAGGATAAGAGTCCCGGTGAATGTGACAGGGCGGACGAGCAGACCAAAGCAAGAAACCAACCCTGAATCACCAGGTCTCTCCCCATCCCCCCCGACCGACTACCGATCATCCAGATGCATAAACAGGAGAAAGAATTTTGGATATAAATTTATAATGCCAGGTTAAAGATGAAATTAACCAAGAAAAGGTCTCAAACAATATTTCTCTCTTACAATATTTGCAAACCAAAAGAAAATGGCGCAAAAGAGAAAATAAGCCGGCTAACAACAACAAAACCCAAAACAAGCAACCCACGAAACTGATCTTACCAGCAACCCGTGGGTGACCCCGAAGAAGGCGGGTCAAACGACTCACTCTTCCCTCTGTCCAGTCGAGAGGACAGAGGCACAGTGCCGGAAAAAGAAAAGTGATGTCCCAATCCTACAGCCGACTGTAGGAATTGAAATACGCGACTGTACCTTCGACGAATACGGTGAAGAACCAAACCGGAGCAGGCCTCCTCAGAGACATCATCTTCCCCGCTCGAGTGAAGAGCTAAACCTCCCAGCGATGGCGGCCAACATGCCACGCTAACGTCACAGAGTGAGCCATACTTCAAACTAAAAGAAATGAAGCACAGCGACAGGTAAAAAGACAGGCGTAGAGGCCAATAGACGCCCAGTACAAGAAAAAGATACCCACACTCCCGTGAACCTCAGATGAATGCACGGGCATGGAATTAGAGAGAGAGAGAGAGAGAAAGTAAACCTAACCTGAACTAAACCACAAACCAAAGGTGCAACCACAACCACAAGCCACATTAAAGGGACAGATATACGACAACAACGACACAATAAACACCTGGAATAATTCCTCCACCCCAGCTGGGTCAAACGTCGTAGGCCTCGTGACAAACTCGTGCCAAACCCCCTCTAAAAGCATCTGTTTCTCTGAGATACAGGCTCCTTTGACCTTGACCATGTGCAAATTCACAACAATGGACCGAACCCACAACCTCTGTGATCGACAGAGTACGATTAAATCCAATACAAACGTTCCTACATAGAAAATCACACATGGAAATACCTAATACTACATTTATCAAACAACTAAGCAAACCTTCCAACCATGAAAAGTAACAATCCTAACCATTGGTGATTCACAACCGTTAACATCACTGAAGTGAAAACTGTCACTACACCAGACAGAGACCAAAAGGGGATATAACCCTGGTTGAGGGGAGTGTCCCCTCTGACTGATTTTTCCAATGTGCTGACTACGGAGCTCGGCTAAGATAGTCAGCATCCGTATTACAGGAACCCTTGATATGACGAAAGTGAACGCATACACTGCAGTTCCACTGCCTAACTCAGATTCGACGACGACTGGCCGGATCCGGTCAAGCACTGGAGAGGATGATGATCGCTCTCCAGTACAAACATCCGTCCATACTTCTTCTTGGGCACGCCAAGGCTGTCCAAATCTGCCAGCGCGTCTCAGCAACAGTAGGGGCAAGCGATAGTCCTAGGCGGGACAAGCCTCTGGAAAACGAGTCCGCAGGGTGTCTAACCACTACCAAATGGTAGCGGTGACCGTGATCGGATGGTGGATTAATGGTCCCCACACCAGGTCGACCCACCTTGCAGAATTGGCTCCCAACCAGAGGCACTGACCCTAGGGGAACACCTTCAAGCGACCCTTAGGCGTTGTCCGTTGGCAGACATCGCAACGCGACAAGAACTGCTAACCTGCGAGTTTCATCCCTGGCCAGAGAAGTCCTGCTTACTCGCTCTGAGAGTCCGCTCTGAGCCCATATACTGCCATGTGAAATCATGGGCCTGCAGGAGAACAGATACACTCAAGCTATTGGGGGACAACTAGTTTGCTATGCTACCCCGATCTGCCCGAGTGAAAAACCCTAAAGAGGATCCCCTTGTGGACTGAAGCTTCACCTTGGCGTGTTGCAGACTGAGCGGACGACTACAGTTGTTCGCAGCGTTTGGACATCCAAAGTCCCTGGCCTGAAGACGAACAATGGAAGCAGGATCGCCCTAGCAAAGAACCTCGCAAGAGATCGGCTGAAGAACGGACGCAATTCCTGTTTCCCTGCTTCTTAGCTTTGGCGCGTGTGGTACTCCCAAACAGCCTTACGGCAGATTCCGTAACACGACTGACTGCGGTCCGCTCGAAGGTGATTAGTATTCCGTAAGATAAGGGAATACAGAGTTCGTCCACCCGATGCACATACTTTCGCCACAGAAGTAGGGGGTGGAGATATAAACGAGTACTGCAGACGGGTGAGGTAAAACCGCATCCAACCCGCACACATCGTAATCTGGCGGCCCCGCCGGCCCTTTAGGGGAAACTAAATTAATCCTTATCCCACAAAGAGCGTTGATGCTTCGGCTATCCCGAATCCTCCCTGATGGTGTCAACCAAGTAAGAACCAACAAACAGAAAGGAACACCGGGCACTCTGTACCACTAAAGCCTTGGATGGACCCACGTTACCGAGGCACGAGAACGCTGGAAAGGACTGGCCCCATGACTACCAGCCCGGCTCTAGGGCAATCTTCCTTGATGTGGCCAGGACGACCACAAAGAAAACAAAATCGAGGTGCTGAGGTCCCCGATGGACTGCCTGCCTTATTTCGAACCGCTAGCAGTCGTTCTGCGCCTTACTGGCCACTCAAAAAATCCGTGAGGGCCTTCCGTCCGATCCTGGGCGATGCCCATAAGCCCTGCGAGCTTTCACAAACACCTCACAGGTATGAAATCGCAGTCCGCGAAATCCTGAGGTGCTGTCTCGCCTATCCGATCCTCAACTCTGGGACACAGTGTTTGGTAAGCTGTTCGATGAGATCAGATCCTCCAGCTCCAGCTTAGCCAACTGACGCCAGTACCCTAGCGTTTTGCGCAGCCTTCTCCAAACTGGTCTGCAACCAAAGGTCTCATCGTTGAGCTTTTTCATGGACCTAAAACTTCTCCTGTATCGTTTCTGGAGAAAGGTGAAACGCTTACGCAGAGCCAACTGCATGTCTGCATAAGACGCGAAGCGCCTTCTTTAGAGTGAGCACACACTCCCTTGCAGTAACCCGACAAACCAGAAAAAGTGCATGGCCTTTTTTCCTCAACAATTGTATGAACTAGCTACCTGCAAAATGCTCGAAGAAATATCTATGTCCTCACTGGGTCAGAACTCAGGAAGCTTTAACTTTGGCCTCTAACTCTATCGCTTCCTGCCGATCAAACCCCCTGAATTTATGATGCGGGAGACCGCGAAAGAAGTTGTTCCATTCTCCTCCCTACGCAGAGCCTCCATCCTGTCAGTTCTTCTCCTACGTGGCAAGCCTCTTCCTACGCTGAGCCTCCTGTCGGCACCTCCTCTCTGCGCAAATAGCCTCTTTCCTTCCCTATGGCAGAATTTCCTGTCTGTCAGCCTCCTCTTCTGGCAGAGCCTCCATCCTATCTAGCTCTTCCCTACGGAGCCTTGCCCCTTTTCCCTACGAAGGGCTTCCTGCCTAGCCGCCTCCTGCCTCTTCACTACTAGGCTTTCCAGCCTGACAACCTCCTCTCTGCGCTCTTTTCCCTACGCGGGCTTTTCCTCATAGCAGCCTCAACCCCTACGCTGGTCCTCCTGTCTACAGTCTCTTCCTACGCAGAGCCTTCCTGCCTAGAAACCTCATTCCTTACGAGGGCCTCATCCGCACCGTCGCTGTCGCTCCAGAAACATCAGTACGGAGTTGATGTCCTGGGCGGGGTTCACCACTCCCGACACGGAGGATGACCCGTCAGACCCGTTCCCTGGGTCCTCGACCTACCATGAGGAGAGACCTCCCGGGGCATACTATCTTACGAGGGGAAGTCATGGAGGAAGAGAGGGCTTTTGGTTTCTGCGACTCAACAGAAGCCAAAGTTGCTTCGCTAGCTCTACGCATTTATCCGAGCGGAATGGCCATCGGGGTCTCGACAGGAAATCCTTAGCGAAGAGTGTAGATCAAAGGTACTCACTGGACTAACTGCTACAGCACTGGAGTAAGTAGAAGTTTACTGTATCGAAGAACTGGTACTAAATAGTAGGGGGGACTACATTTTTGAATACCCTTCTTCTTTGACCACGGTCGCCATAACCCACCATCAACGGACGTCGCCCATGACAACAATATCCTACGGTTCTCAATACAGGGAAGACGATTCCAATAGTAAAACACATATTTTAGGGATGTGTGTAAAGTGTGTAGTGTGAGTGTGCGTGTGTTCGGAAAAGTTCCGGCTGCTCCCACTCTGGCTACACCGCGCTCCCAGCACGAGCAATACAAGTGGCGTGGGGCTCACCGAAAAAAAAAAAAAAAAAACTATGTCCGCTGCCCCCACTCTGGCAACACCGCGCTCACACAACACAGCAACACGTGCGGTGGGGATGGCCGGACAAAACAAACAAACTGGCAGACGGAATCCCGGAGAGAGGAAAAAAAAAAGACACTAACGTCCGATACAACCCCCAGTACTCAATAACCCCGTAAAAAAAAAAAACAAAAAAAAAACCTGGCTAACTACAAAAAGGAATGGCAGACTGAGCGGCAACAAATGGCCAGACTTAGCGGTCGTACCTGCGTAAGGCATACCCCGGCGGAAGGAGAGGTCTGGTCGCGGTCGATTCCCCCCCCTGTCTCACCTCGACCTTCCCCACCACACCAGATGTTCCTTCAGGCCACCAAAAGTCACCCTAACACGCTATAAGTCACCCAAAAGCCAACCACCCCCAACCGAACAAAACACGACCAAACTGACTAAACACATCAAAACAAGACTAAAACAAACAGGTACTCAACTCCGCGAAACGTGAGAAGAGACATCAAGAAGCCCTTCCACATCCCGGACGAGCCACCCACAATTGTCACGACCGACCCCTGGAGGTCTGCCCTGACAGATCGGTCTAGGTGGGGATGGGAGTGACTGACCCAACCCCCGCAAGAGACCAACCTAAAGATTACGATACAACACCCCATTTATTCACACCCAACATACATCATAAATAAGCATTCCGCAACACACACAACATGCACAATCGCAATCAAGCATTCAACACAACGACATACAACACAAATTAAGCAATCCAACACACACAGCATGCACAATTATAAATACACATTTCACCATCGACGTTACACAATCACAATCACACTATCAACACATATGACATAATCACAATTATAAATAAACATTTCCCAGCATCCATCCCTTTCCACAACCATGGAGTGCACTCCACACCCCTGCCTTCTCCCAAGTCTACTTGGAGCCTACCCTTCGCACTAGGTTCTCCAAAACCGGGTCGGTTCTTGAAAAAAGTCGTTCAGCCCACACCCTCGACACACACAAGCAGCAGTGAAGGAGCGCTCCTGGGGGGGGGGGGGGGGGGGGAAAACCGTGGGCCGTTTTGTTACTGGAGGTCCTGGAGACGGATCAGGGCCGGGCCAGTCAAAACTACGGCATTTCTACCCAGGAAAGTGGTCCCACCAGTGCGTGATCCCAACCACGCGCGGTACCCACCAGAGCGTGGCCCCAACCAGCGCGGGCACCAACCAGTCTCGCGACCCAAACCAAAGCGTGGCCCCAGCCTGCGCGTGCCACCAACCAGTCTGTGCGGTCCCCAACCAAGCGTGGCCCCCGACCAGCGCGTGCACCAACCAGTCCAGCTCCGTGAAGCCCCCCGGGTAGGGGGGAAACGGAGCAGGGAGGAGAGAAGAAAGGGAGGGCATGAGAAGGAAGGCCCTGTAACCCCGCCGTCAGTACAATCGACCATGCTGTCAAATCCAAACAACCACTCGCATGATGGGCAGGGAGGGTCTACTAAATTCACTAACACCATCTCAACACAGAACTGAAGCATAACACAGTAAACGCAATCAAATCAGACTGTTCGTTAAAGTCTTCTCACACAAGCAGGTAAAAGACTGCATTAAATCACAGCTATAAAACCAATATATTATCTCACTCTTCGTCTCACACACATTAACAATTTCCTTTCTTAGGAAATAAACCAACACAGCTACCATCGCTTTTATAAACTGCCACCACATTTGCAAATAATAATTAACAATGGCATAATTGTCACATTTTATAGCCACCCCCATAAAAAAAAAAAAAAAAATTTTTTTTATTTTGTGTTGTTTTAATATGTATTATTTCACAAATCTTCTAACCACGCATCCGAAGCGACAAATCATGCTATGCCCACGCTCGCAACATAAACCTACACGTTCTCCCCTTGCACACCACAACAGACGGTGGCCGAAGGATAAGAGTCCGGTGAATGTACAGGCGGACGAGCTAGACCAAGGCAAGTACCAACTCCTGAATCACCAGTTCTCTCCAATCCCCACCGACTACCGCATCACCAATGCATAAACAAGACAGAAATTTGGATATAATATAGAATGGCGCCAGGTTAAAGATTGAATTAACCAGAGAAAAGGTCTCAAAACAATAATACTCTTACAATTTTGGCAAACAAAAGAAAATGGCGCAAAAGAGAAGAAATAAGCCGGCTAACAACAACAAACCAAAACAAACAAACCACCGAATCTGATGCTTACCACTACCCGTGGGTGACCCCGAAGAGGCGAGGTCAAAACGACTCTTCTCTCTGGCCCCTCTGCGTCCAGTCCGACGGACACGTGAAGAACCAAGATCACGACAAGGCGCTCCCTTAACATCTACCGCTCGAGTGAAAGAGCTAACCTCCCTCAGCGATGGCGGGCCACCTGCCACGCTACGTCACAGAGTAGCATACTCTTCAAACTAAAAGAAATGAAGCACTTGCAGACAGGTAAAAAGACAGGCGAGAGGCCGATGAGACGCCCAGTACAAGAAAAAAGATACCCACCACCCTGAACCTGCAGGATGAATGCACGGGCAGTTGGAATTTGAGAGAGAGAGAAAGTAACCTAACCTAACTAAACCACACCAAAGTGCAACCACACCACAACCACATTCAGGGACAGATATACGACAACAACGACGACATAAACAAATGAAATAATTCCGCCACCCCAGCTGGGTCAAAAAACGTCGTAGCCTCGTGACAAACTCGTGACACCAAACGATGGTCTTTGTGGAACGCATCATTACCGTGTCAAACTAAAGCATTCAGATGTAACCCGTGGTTTTGTAATGCCAGTAGGGACAAGCAGATTATAAGTAACCAACAGGAATGTAACGAAGCATTTAGATGTAACCCGTGTTTTCAATACCCAAATGAAAAACAGATTAATAGAAACCAACATGGCTGGAAAAAGCCTGTTTGAATAATATAAAACAAAGCCGAAACAAAACATACTATTAGTTACCAACATGATTGGGAAAAAAGCCTACTTGAATAACATAAAACAAAGTCGAAACAAAACAGACTATTAGTTACCAACATGACTGGGGAAATTGCCTGTGTGAATAATATAAAACAAAGTCGAAACAAAACAGACTATTAGTTACCAACTTGATTGGGACAAAAGCCTATTTGAGTAATATAAAACAAAGTCGATACGTCTCACGGAACTTAATACAGCTCTCTCCTCTCTCTCTCCTCTCTCTCATCTCCTCTCCTCACTCTCTCTCTCTCTCTCTCTCTCTCCTCTCTCTCTCTCTCTCTCTCTCTCTCTCTCTCTCTCTCCTCTCCATCTCTCCCTCGCTCTCTCTCTCTCTCTCTCTCCTCTCCTCTCCTCTCTCTCTCCTCTCTCTCTCTCTCTCTCTCTCTCTCCGTTACTCGTATGTGTGCTTGTTTGTATACTTCTATATTTATCCTTCCTCTAAATTTTAACCACATGTACCGAAATACATGTACGTTGACACCCGTGTATTGAACATGAAACATGTGAGACTTGGACATGTATATGTGGGCACAGGTTTATATATATATATATATATATATATATATATATAATATATATATATATATATATATATATATATATATATATATATATATATATTAATATGTGTGTGTGTGTGTGTGTGTGTGTGTGTGTGTGTGTGGTGTGTGTGTGTGTGCGTGCGTGCGTGCGAGCGTGTGTACGTGTGTGTGTGTGTGGGGTGTGTGTGTGTGTGTGTGTGTGTGTGTGTTGTTGTGTGTGTGTGTGTCTGTGTCTGTGTGTGTGTGTCTGTGTGTGTGTAACTTGTCTATATGTGTGGTGTGTGTGTGTGTGGTTGTTGTGTGTTTGCGTGCTACTTATGTCTGTGTGTTTGTGTGCATGCTTAGATGCATGTTCAAAGGTATTCATATGTGTGCATGCTTTATCCATCTGTTTTGCACATGGCCCCTAAAGCGTTCGACATGAAAAGCTGAACACTTTAATGTCTGCTTATCAAGGTTTTGGGACAGCTCCCTATTGGTTCTGCCATTTAGACATCACAGGCTGTACATCACAGATTGCATTTCCCCAAAGACAACCCGTATCAAGCATCAATATCGCCCAAACGAGTTTGCCTGTCCATTGGTCAATGTTTCTACATTGATCCCCCTGTGCACTCTATCAGCAGTATAACCATCAGCAGGAGTTAACCGCACATGAGATTACAGCCCTGAAATGCTTAGCACGTCATTCAGTACTCTCCAATGCGTGTGTCGCTGTGACGAGTTAATACCCACCACCATTCGTCCCTTGCCCCCATCTCTCTCTCCTCTCTCATCTCTCTCTCTCTCTCTCTCTCCTCTCTCTCCTCTCTCCTCTTCTCTCTCTGTCAGCATCATAGACCAGTAAGCCTATGTCAAGCTTCATTTATCTTCTCCCTCCACCGGCCTGCACCCACTTTCCCCCTCTCCCTCCCGCCTGGAGGCCAAACCACTACAGGAAATACGCCCTAAAACTCATCCCACAATGCTCGGAGCAACACCAGCCCGCAGGAAAGGGATGCACTCCACCTGCCTTTCACGCCCCTCTTATTCATATGAAGGTCTGCTGCATACTCTGCAACGACTTATGCCCACAGCTCATAAAGAAAGGTCGACCCACCTGTGTCTCACAACTGATCTGTCTAAACGACTTGCCTCATGCCTCATTAAAGAAATGGTCGACAACCTGTGTCTCACACTGATCTGTCTAACGACTTACATCAGCTCATTAAAGATAAGGTCGACCAACCTTGTCTCGCAACCGAGTCTGTCTAACGACTTGCCTCAGCTCAATAAAGAAAGGTCGACCCACCTGTTCCTGCGCAACTGAGTTGTCTAACACTTCCTTCACTCATTAAATAAAGTACGACCCCACCTGCTGTCCGCAACTGAAGTCCTGTTTAGTTGTGCTTGTTCTCATCAGACTGTTCAGGGACTGCAGGATGAGTTGAAGTTCACACCTCCCCAGTGCCCAGCTAGAACCTCCCACAAACCATGAGTAGCTTGTACTATGATCCACGCCACCACAGTGACATTTGAAGTGGCAACATCCGAAACCCAAAGCAAAGCTTCTGTCGAAGACCTCTCACACGAGGCATAGAAGTTGCAAACCATAAGAAACTTCTTACACTCCCCTAACTAACCAAAAAGAGAGATTTACATCATCCAGGGCGTGCAGAAAAAAACGAAAACGATTGTGTCGATTAACATACATACACCATCTACAACACACTTATTATTGTAAGTTAAGACGCTGGGCGTGCTGCATTCCAAATTAATGCAGCCCACTCACAATGGAATGTGGTTCTAAGAGAGTGCCAAGTCTTACATTATTCGTCATAAACCTTTGCAAACAGACCCATAACCTTTTGTTAGGAGATGCCCCACCTCAAGAAGAACTATAAAATATTCATTTACCACACTTGCTCTCCACTAAGTTTTTGGGCGACAAGTGCCAAAATAGCCGCCTTTGCTGAGTCCTCTGACAAGTAAGACTTCAATAACCCAAAAATAAACGATTATTTACAAACGAGACATACGTGAGGGATTATCTGTTTACAAATACAAATTTCAAACTTTTCAAGATTTTAGTTCTTGCTTAATCCTCTGTTATTTTCCCTGAACATTTTCATAAATCTTATCAACGCCCAACATTCATCAAATGCATTACTGACTTTCAAGTGAAATAAAACTACAGTCTTTAACAGTTCTCCTATAGTCTTTAAAAAAAACCGAGTTATATTTCTGACATCAAAAAACCACACACTATATCCCCAGCATGTCTTCATTTATCTTTTCCCGCTGAACGCTAGTTTTCGCGAACACAGTGATTCTCTTTTAAACAATGTCTCTTTGGTGACTCTTCTCTATCCCTTTTATCTCTTTCATTTCTTTTGTCACTTTTCTTTTTTCTGCTCTTTGGGGTCTCTTTTTTCTTTTCTGCTGAACAGTCATCTATAATAAATTTAGTGTCCTGCGTTCCTTCCAAAGACAATATAAAAAAGCGTTACTAACACGCCTATCATTTATTGCAAGGATTAACTAAAAATATGTATCATCATCCATATAAACCTCTATCATGATAATTCTTTGTTCCATGTGGAAATGTAGGAGTTGCAGGGAGAAAGCGACAGCAGATAGGGGGGGTAGAGGTACGATACAAAAGGAAGAATCGGTGACTAAAAGCTTGTATGAGGATGTTACGGTTTCGGGCTTTATTTTTATCGATGTGGAAGGCATTACATTTCTTAATATGCCAGTTTGTCCACAATTAATGAACAATGAGGGTTTTTGTTTTAAATTTAACTGCTCCATAGTTTTAAACAAACTTAACTAACCAGTTTTATGGTTTTTAATCATGCTCTCTGTTAAAACTTTTCAGTATAATAAAATCCTATAAGGGTCTAAATTGTAAGATTAATCCAATTCAGTTTGTACGATAGTTCTATTTAGACTAATATTGATTTTGTTGCTTTGTTTGTTTTATACCATAAATCCTCACATTGTAAAGAATACGATGGTAACTTTTAAGTTTTTCCAACGTCAAGTTTGCCAGCTAATTAGAATCCTTTAGAAGACGTCACTAACGCCCACAACCCATTCCCATCCCACTTTACATCTTTTTAAGACAGAAAATTTCAAATATCATTGTAAACGTGTTCCTAATTTCATTTGTGGAATGAATTGTAATTTTGAGAAAGCATCTTTTAAAACCCGTTTCTTTTCTGTGGAGGATGTACGTCTTTTTTCAATACGGCGTTCTTCAATCTCTTCCGACTATTGTCATCCGCATAAGACTTACATGTAAAGGGCCAGATGAATGCTTTTCTAAAACTTTTTTTGACGGCCTAAAATGTAATGGGATTATGAATTCAAATTTTATTCCCATTCTAAATAATTGTTCTAAATGCCATTTTAGGTCCAGTTTTCGAACTATTTATATTCATATAGGGGCAGGCCAACAGTATTTGCTTCTAATTGCGCAGTTGTTCTGTAAGGAAACTTTTGGTTGTCGCCAACTCTTGCGTTTAATAATCCACCATCTTTAGTGTACTCAAACAATACAAAGTGCCTATTTCGGCCATTCTGTTCAAAGGTCCCAACGCCTGCAAGGTCTTTTAATTCTAAAGTTATACCCCTCAAGCGCTAATGTTACTCCGATTCAACTGGCCCGCCGACATTTTTTTTAGTACAGTTTTATAATTTATTTCCAAAACATTGTGCAGAATATTTTGTTTTACGTTATCACATTTACGACTTTTCCGTTTTGTCTTTGATTTTTATATTAACTGATCCGACCCACCCACAAACCTAATCTTTTAAACTGTAAATTAGGGAATTGTATAATTTCATAATCGCAATATGCAGCTTTCCCTGACGGAAGAGCTCTTAAAACAGTTGAGGGCTCTTCCATCATATAAGTTTTCATCAGTGCTCAGCTCATCTAAATGAACATAGAGTAATGAATGTACTGCAAGATTGAGCGGACTTTTCCCCTCAAACGTAGTTTCATCTGGCGAAACACTAAACTATGAGTGGGTAGATTGCTAGTTGTAAAGCCTAGCATTTTAGCTAGCTCTCTATCAAAATCGTATTTTGCTTCTTCAGGTTGAATTGTTAATATTGTTTTTAGATTTGCATGTTAAGTTTGAGAGTAATGTCAAGTTACTCATTGCTTCTTTTAGTGAGCAAAACCCGTAATAACCATCAGGTATTGTTAACTTTAACGCGTTTGTTTCTCCTTCATATTTTGTAATCTTATTATTCTTCTTGGCTTCAGTTATATTAAACCATACGACTTTGTAGAATATTTCAGGGAGTGCGACCATTTTGGTTCCGCAATCGTTTCAACAGCATGGTTTTAAATCCGTAGGACTGTCTTGGGTTGTTATTGTTACAAACATTTTTTAAACAAAATAAAAATGAGCGCGTTCAAATATACTAAAGATGCAAAATATTCTGTTGGGCCGCACTACAATCTTAAAAATATAGCAACTGATACTCTTGACATTGCTGTGACCCAGACTGTCACTTTTCATAAAAAGGTGAGTACTCCATTAAGCAGATATCTTAACCCCCCTATTAAAAAAGACTACATCGCAAAAGTGTGGTTTAGTCATCCGATGCAGTTTTATCAGAACCAGTTAAACTTTGCTGTGTTTTGTGCAACAACTGGGTGTGGAGTATCGTATGCTGATCATTTAAATCATCCTGATCCTTTGGTGAGGTCAGTGTACAGATTTCATTTTTATTACACCTTCAGACGTATTTTGACTGAATGCAGAGCGCCATTACCAATGACAAAACGTTTAATCCATTCAGCAACAGAATAGACATGAAGGCTTTGAAAGGATCTGTAACGAATTTCAATATTAATGTTAAGACAGACTTTAGACAAAAGTCGGATCTTAATCATGGCTTAGGCACCCCTTATTTGTGGGGCGTGCACAGAAAGTATAACTATGACTGGAATCCTCCTTACACATCTTTCTCTTCAGGCACAGGTGTTCACCTCGGGTCCATAGAGCAAGAGCATAAAACAGCATGGACAACATTTATCTTAGACATATCTGAGGGCCTAACTAAAGCGGGAATAGAACGATAAACGACTCTATTTTACTTCGTTTGGTGTTTGCTAGGTTCGCAAGCACAAGCGAGATCGAGCATAAACTGATTCTTCTACTGGCTTGATGCACAAAAACAATACTTAGCAAATTTAGAGGACGCCATTAATTCTACAGTTGATTTACCTTCAAGTATAAAAAGGTACCAACATGTTTTACAATACGCAAGATCGAAAGTAGACTTTGCTGTTGGCACTGGTTTATACATGCTGCCTTCTGACCTCAGACTCAGGTAGGAACAATAATAAACTACAACAATGAAATCCTTGTAGCAGGTAATGAACAGAAGGTTGGGAAAAAACGATATAAATTCTGAGCCAGTAATATTACAAACAATAAAAAAACACCCAAGAATAAGTCATGCAATCCCCGAGGTTCAAAGCCCAAAGACTGTTGAAGACGTGGACTTTGTTCGCGATGACCATGAATATGAAAAGACAGCACTTGTTGTTGGTTAACGCTTGGATTACTTGGTCTTTATCTTACTAATAGTAACCCAACTATTAAGAGAACTAATGCCCATAAGTGCTCGGCCATAAGCCAACTACTTTGCTTGCAGTAGACAAAAGCCAGCTAATAAACACTCCCTAATATACCTGGTAAAGAGTCTATAGCTTTACCAGCTAATTTTTTTTAATAAACTCGCAAGATGATCAAGCTGTTTTTTTACCCATGATTTATCAGGAGATGGCGATGGAGGCACTGCCTAGCACCACCACCACCGCCTGTATAGCCATCACCAGTGTACTTATTGCAAATCCTAAGGCGTTATAACGCTTGCTAATGTACACCTTGTTCTCTAAACAGTGTTTTTATTCGTTCTGCTAGCGTTGTGTCTTCATATAAAATTTTTTCGATAGTTTCTTTATTTATCACTTGAGCTCGTAATTGGTCTCGGTTAGTAGACGCCGCTTTTAGTATTTTTGCTCTTTCTTTTTCAAGATTTTTTAGTCTTTGTTCTATTCTTTCTTTATCATCACGCCTAAGTTGGCGTCGTCAGCCTCAGCGAGTTTTTCTTTTTCTCTTTTTATATGCTCATCTAGTTCAGTCAGTCTTGCTAAATTGTCTGTTAATTCACTCTAATTTTTCTTACATTCTGATTAATAGCCTCTAATTCTTGCGGGGGTATTGGGGGATCATTAATTGTTTTTAATGCTGTTTCTTCTGAAAAACTGGTTTCTGCTTCTTCTATTACATTTGTTGTTCTGTCTGCTATTGGAATTAATTCTTGTAGTTCGTGTTTTGGGTGGAACTGTTGGGAGTTCTTGTTGCATGTTTTGAAGGGTAGCAACTGCTTTCCTCTTTAATTTTGGTTTTGGTTCAGTAAAGCCAAGGCGATCCCGCTCGCTCGCACTAAGCTTTTGAATAATTGTACCTATTGTTACAAACTTTGATGAGTTTAGTTTATACGTAAGCGGAACAAGTTCTCCTTGTCTT
>JAFLJL010004800.1:0-15969 GCA_018398815.1 Conus ventricosus
CCTCCCGGGCCTGCAAACACGTGACCCAGGTTTGGAGGGCAGAGACGAAGAGGACTGCGGCTTCCGGTGTCAGGAGGGGGGGCTTTGGGGTCAATGTCGATGACGCCTCGGCCTGTTACACAGTACGGTATTTCAGGTCGAAAAAATTGAAGGGGTGCAAAAGGGGAGAACGCGGCCAGTCTGGGCATTTACAGGAGTTCAACCCCGTGACCCGTGTTTTTAGAGGCCCAGACTTTCCATTTGGGACTTGGAATGTTTTCTCCTTTATTGGCCGCCTAGTAGTAAGGAACATCTCCCCTTCCCTCTCTCTCTCCCTCCTCTCTCTCTCTTCTTTTCCCCTCCTCTCTCTCCTCTCTCTCTCCTCTCTCTCTCTTCTTCACAAAACCACAACACCACACACAAAACCCACACACACACACAAAAACACACACATATATAATATAAAAATTATTAAAAAAATTTAATAAATTGAATGGGGAAATAAAAATGAGGTAGGGACAGAAAAACGAAAAAACAGTAAAAAAGGGGGTTTTTTCCCCCAAAAGGGAAACCCAAACACAGATTTTAAAATTTTATTCAAATGGCCCAAGCCTTTTAAACTTAAATAATTGTTTTTTCCCCCTATTGATTGTTCGATTTTTTTGTCTGACTTTATTCAAGTTTAAAAGGCTGTCCAGTCTGAATAAAAGTTACTCTGTGTTGGGTTTTTTTCCTTAGGGAGCAAAACATTCCCCACTTGTTTACTGTTTATTAATTGGGAGCTAAAACCCACTCAGAAAACTAAAAGTTCAACCAAGTAGGGAGCAACATACCATTTAAAAAACAGGTTTTTAAAATAAAAGAATAAACCAACAAAATTTTTTCGAGCGAATGCTCTCTCAGGGTGTCAGTCTGGGCCGCCAGGGTATTTTTTAAAGTGGGGTTTGTGGGCGCGGGGCTCTGCGCGGTGGACGTGGGTTTTAGTTTTATTTTTTTTTGGGGGGGGTTTGGGGGGGACGTGTAAGAATGGCATTAAAAGGTTTTTCCATTTTTGCCTGCAGTTGTTTATTATTTTACTTTAGGTTCAGGGAGCTAGGGGGGGTTTACATAATTCAGCCACTTTCGTAGTACATAAGTTTATTTTTTTGAAAAGTTGTTTGGTTTGTCTTTTTAAAATTTTCCTGATATGTTTTTTTCCCTTTTTCTTATCTTTTAAGCCCAAAATTTAAATTTCTTAATTTGTTTGGTTTTTATATTTTTCTTTTAAAAGGACGTTTAGGGTTTTGCATATCTGGTTTCAAAAGGGTTTTGCCGTGATCCTATGTATGTTCTTTACAGTCTGTTGTTCCCTTTGCTTGAAGAAAAAAAAAAATGGTTAAAACATACAGGAAATTATAAAAAGAGCAAACCTACAACAACATTTCTAAAAAATGCAACTTATGTACTAAGAAAATGGCTGATTTTTGTAAACCCCATTAGATCCCTGAACCTAAGTGAATAAAAAATTAATGGGGCAAAAATGGAAATCCTTGTAAATGCACCGTTCTTGACCTCCCCCCTGAACGCGCCCAAACAAAAAAAAATCTACGGGCCCCACGGCCACCGCACAGAGCTCCGCGCCACGCACCACACTTATAAAACCCGGGGTGTGCCCAAATTGAACCCCTGAGGAGCATTGGGGGTCGAAACAATTTTGGTGGTTTTTTTTTTTTTTATTTTTTAAAAACCTGTTTAAAAATATATAAATATATATAATATATATATATAATATTATATATATATTATAAAAATATATATATAAAAAACCCCAAAATAATAAATTCCAAGGAAAGTACCGCACCCCTTTCCCGCAACTTAAAAGCACTGGGTTGCAATGACGCAAAAAATATTTAAATTTTTAAAAAAAAGCTTTTTTAGTCTTAGATTGAAGAAATAGGGGGGGGTACCATTCATATTGCAGTGGTAGATGATTTGCCAAAGTAGTCTAAAATGGGGGAAAAGGGGAAAAAAAAAAAAAAATGCTTCCCAAAAAAGCCTTCAGCAAAGTTTTTTCTCCAAGGGGGGAGAATCCTCCAATAGGGGGGGGGGAAATCACTAAACATTAAAGCGGTCATATACCCTATTTCGAAATTGGTGGTTTCTCCCCAGTGAACGCGGAAATGGTAAATTTTTACCCTCTGCCTTTTCAGTTTTAAAAAGAAAGCAAACCAGAAAAGGTTGGTTGGGGAATACCCTATAGTTTGTTAGTTTCAAAAAACCAAAAAAAGGTGCCCCTCTAAGAAGCAAAAGAAAATCAAAAAGAGCAAAACAAGCAACTATTTCTTGTGAAAAGTAAAAAATATAAAAAGATATCCTCTAAGACACAAGTGCTGGAGGGGCCAGTTCTTGGAATGAATCCGCAAGACTAAAAAACAACAACAAATAAATTCCAAGGATAAGTACCGCCCCGTTTCCAGCACTTACAGAGCACTTGGTGTAGCAATGACTGCAATAAATATTGAATAATAAACAAAGCCTTGCTCTTATGTCTTAGATTGAAGAAATAGGGGGAGATACGCATTCATCTCTGCAGTGGTAGATGATTCTGCTAACAGTAATGTGCTTAAGTGGGTGAATGGGGAAAAATAAAATAAATGCTTCTCAAAATGAGCCTTCAGCAAGCTTATATCTCCAGGGGAGACATCCTCCAAAAGGGAGGAACTCACTAACATATACTCCTGGTCAAATAAGCAGATATTTCGAAACTTGGTGGTTTCTCCTCAGTGATTGCATTCCTTCATTAAAAACTGAAAATGCAGAGGAGTCACATACCACTTCCGCGGTCACTGAGGAGAAACCACCAAGTATCGAATATCGGTATATGACAGGAGATATAGTTAGTGGAGTTTCCCTCCCTATTAAGGAATGTCCTCCCCCTGTGGAGAAATCACTTGCTGAAGGCTCATTTTGAGAAGCATTTATTTTATTTTTTTCCCCATCACCCCCTAAGCACATACTGTTAGGCAGAATCAACTACCACTGGCAGATATGAAATGCGTATCACCACCCAATATCGCTTCTTCAATCTAAGACATAGTTAGCAAGCTTTAGTATTTTTATTAATTCAATATTACTTGCAGTCAATTGCAACATCAACTGCTCTGTAAGTTTCTGGAATGGTGTGGTACATATCCTGGTGAATTTATTAGTTTGATGGTATTTTAGTCCCTTGCCGGATTCAACCAAGAACTGGCCCTCAATCACTTGTCCATAGAGGAATCTTTTTATATAGAGTTTAAACATTTCACAAGAAAATGTAGCTTGTTTTTGCTCTTTTTATAAGATTTTCCTTTGCTTCTAGATGGCACCTTGGTTGGATTTTGAAACTCAACAAACATACTACGGTATTGCACACCAACCTTTTCTGGGGTTGCATTCTTCTTAAAACTGAAAAGGCAGAGGAGTCAAATTCCACTTTCCGCGGTCACTGAGGAGAAACCACCAGTTTCGAAATATCGGTATATGACCAGCAGTTATATGTTAGTGAGTTTCCCTCCCTATTGGAGGATGTCTCCCCCTTGGAGAATATAAGCTTGCTGAAGGCTCATTTGAGAAGCATTTATTTTATTTTTTCCCCATTCACCCACTTAAGCACATACTGTTAGGCAGAATCATCTACCCCTGCAGATATGAATGCGCATCTCCCCCTATTTCTTCAATCAAAAACATAAAAGCAAGCTTTGTTTATAATTCAATATAAAATATATATTATATAAATATAATATATATATATATATATATATATATATATATATATATATACCACACAGACAACACACACAAAGCATGGGCATACACCATCACATCACCATCTTTCATTGTCATGTTACCTTTGACACAGTCTGTAACATGAGCACACCCTAACAACACACATACAAAAGCAGCACAGATATACAAGAAGCAAACGTCTCCCCGATTACTCCCGTCTCTCTCTCTCTCCTCTCTCTCTCTCTCTTCTCTCTCTCTCTTTCTCTCTCTCTCTCTCTCTCTCTCTGCGATTTGACACACTGCCGAATGAGTCTCCCGAGATAAAGGGAATTTGGTGGAGTTTTCCTGAAGCCACAGTGAGTTCTTGTGGTGTTGTGAAACTGTCTTGTGTCTTGGACAGAGGCGCAGGATTATGATTGAGTTGAACGTGCGGAGGGGCCCCTTTTTGGCCCTCTTTCAATCATCTAATCGAGGTGTGTTAACTTTCAAACAAGGGTTAACACAGGTTGGGGGAGGGGGAAGTGGATGTGACACTGACTGACATTCTCATAAGCGCGTGCGCTCATTATTATTGCAGCAAATAATATTTACAGTTGAGAACAAGGCCATTGGAGATGAACTGTGTGGCATTGACAACGACTTCAGAAAAGTATCAGAAAGATGTGCAGCAGTTTATGAACATTGTGATAAACTAGAAAGTGAGAACACTAGACTGCATAGCAGAGTGGATAACACTTCTGATCTGAGTCATTTATATGAAGATGCTACGGAAGGAAGAGAAGAATGTGTTAGAATGTGTGCTGCTGTAGATGGGCTGAAAGAAGAAATAGATAGAATGCATGATGAGGTTGACAGATTGGAGTAATTCTCATGTCGAGATAACCTCTGTAGGTTTGGCGTTGCCCCTATTGTGCATGGCAAATAAAGGGCTATGATGCATGTGCTAGGGCAGTGTGTGAGGTATTGAACAGGGTAGATGGGACCGGGAAGTGGACAGAAGAGGACATAGTTCGGGCACATAGAATAGGAAGAAAGAAGACAGGAGAACCAAAATGATGACCATCAAGTATAAATGGCGGAAGGATAAAATGATGTTGATTAGAGACAGAGGGTTCAAGGGAAAGTTGTAGAGGAATGGAATAAGGATAGCAAATGATCTGACTTCCAGACAAATGAACAGCAAAGAGAGAAGGAACAGTGACTTTTTTATAAGGGGTTAACTTACAGTTGGGCCTGGTAGGACTGAGGACAAAAGTTATGTGGGGGTAACTGCAGGAACAGGTGATGGCACCAGAAAGAATGATCCCTACCCCTCCCCACCACCCATACTCAGACCAGGGTCACCCCTCCCATTTGCCCACCCATGAATTCCCTTCCATTGCACTAGTCACGTCACTATGGGGGGTTCCCTACCATATGATCAGTCCACAGCTAATGACCATAGTAGAAAGAAACTCGTGGAGAGTGTGGCAGCAGAGAGTCCTCAGAAGTGAAGCCCCCTTCAAGCAAGTTTTTTGGCTCTTATCTCCTGACACTCTGGGGGGGGGTTGGGCCACACCCGGTTCATGACTCCGGATGTCCCTCCACTGCCCCCTTTTTTCCATCTTGGGACGTGTCATGGCTGGGATTCGAACCCATGACCCTCTGGACATGCTCAGAATGGGGATTGTCCACTTAATGTCTTGCACTCTAACCACTGAGCCACTAGGGCACCTGATATCTGTAGGGAAAGTTAAGCCTTATGAAGTTCACTTTTGTTCCTCCTTGACCAGATCCAGCTTGAACACCTCTTTGCTGCTTCTGCCATTGCTTTCAGGGCTCTGGGTTTTTCCCTCCCTGCAATTGAGAGCTGATTTATGATGCTGTATGCAGACGTTCCTACAAACCCCCTAGCTCCAATTTCTGCAGTGAGGACTTTGACCTGATAGCCTTCTCTCCTCAGGCTGTTTGCCAAATCAGCATAAAATCTCCCCTACCATGACTCGTGTTGAGAATTCCAGTTTTAGCATCCCTGCAACAGGCCAGCGTGATGGAGTGAGAACCAATATTGCTGCACCCCAACTTGGCCAGCGTAATGGAGTGAGAACCAATATTGCTGCACCCCAACTTGGCCAGCGTAATGGAGTGAGAACCAATATTGCTGCACCCCAACTTGGCCAGCGTAATGGAGTGAGAACCAATATTGCTGCATCCCAACTTGGCCAGCGTAATGGAGTGAGAACCAATATTGCTGCACCCCAACTTGGCCAGCGTAATGGAGTGAGAACCAATATTGCTGCACCCCAACTTGGCCAGCGTAATGGAGTTAGAACCAATATTGCTGCACCCCAACTTGGCCAGCGTGATGGAGTGAGAACCAATATTGCTGCACCCCAACTTGGCAGAAACGGTATGGCGGATGACAAGCGTTGGGACCACGTGCAAACCGTCGTGCGAAATCGGCAAGTACAGAGAAACAACAAGGGGGGATGCATGCTTACCTCAGAGGGCAGCCTAGTTATTTCAATAAGGCAAATGCCCAGGCAGATGGTCGCACCTTGCACTCCAGCACAAACACATTTAAATCGGACAGGCCAGGTCATCAAGCGTGTGGACTAACATTTCTGAATCATAATGTTGAAAAAATGTTTAAAAAACTTGCTGACATTTATTTTTGTAAATTTTGTTTCAGAACTTGACATTATATGTTTAAAGGAAACTTCCGTTGGTGCCTCTTTCGATTTTAGTAGCATCTTCAATGAGTATATAAAATTTAGTTCCTCTGCAAAAAATTGTCCAATCATGTCAGAAACTTTGGAGGTGTTTATTACTGATCAGAAAACAGTTTGCTGACTTTGTGGAAGAAATGAAATTTAGTTGTTAGAATGTGGCTGTTGTCCGGTTAAATAAATGTGTCTTTGGTGTTAATAAAGATGTTATTCTTATTGCGTGTTATGTAGTCCCAAATGGAGGACCAGTTTACAGTACTAAGGAACTGAGAAATGGTATATTGAGTCCTGAAGAAAATGTATTGCAAACTGTTAATTATGAAAATGCTCACTTCGTATTGTGCAGATACTTCAGTGCTAGAATAGGTAATGAACAACCATAAGAGGAGCAAATGTTAAATTATGTGCAGTGTACGGATGATAAGGATGAAGGTTAAAACATCCCAAGGATGTCAGTGTGAACCGATTTGGATGATTGTTGTTAGAGTTTTGCTTTCTGTTTAATCTTCTGATTGTAAATAGTTCATGTGGAAACTAATGCAGAAGAAGAATTTACTTTTGCATCTCCACATGGATGTAGTGTTGTTGGTTACTTTTGGTGTCAAGAGAAATAGCTTCTACTGCAATTTGAAAGTGAATGATAATCTTTTTTTCATGGGATTTACCAGTGCAGATTATATCGAAACAATGTCCACTCAGAAAAGATATGTAATCCATACCCACCATCAGTGAAGAGCAAGTAATATGATCAGATGAAAACTTACAGATGTTTAAAGACGTGTTAAATTCTGACGAATTTAAAGAGTATATTGCCACAATCACAGATATTTTGGTTAATGCTGTGAAAAAAAGTGTTGATTTTTTTTTGAATGCCTTATATGGAGCTGCTGCATATATGATTAGGATGGCAGGTAGGATAAAACATAATGAATTGTTTGATGATGAATGCGACACAAACAGGTTTCTCAAGAGACGATAACAACAGTTCAGAGAGCTAGAACAGTCAAATGATAGATTGAGAAGAAGAACACTTATATTGCAGAGAGGAAACATACATTGAACTAAGGAAAGAAAACAAGAAGGCATTTGCCGAATACAGGCTGCAGAATTTAAACAGATAATGAACGATCAAAGGTTGTTTTGGATGACAATCAGGTCAATTAACAGAAAGGCTATTATCTATAATGAGAAAACGTCACAAGAGTGATATGATCATTTTTTTCTAATGTACTCAGATCATTTAAGAATGAATATGATGTCACATATATAGAAGACGTTGAAGTTGGAAAAATGTTGGATGAATCTTTATTTAATGATGCGATAACAACAGAGAAGTGAAATGGAGTGTTACGCATCTCAAAAATGGGTATAAGTACTGAATCAGATAAGGTATTTAGTGATATGTTAAAACATGTAGACAAATCTGTTCTAGAATTTTTGGTTTCGTTATTTAGGAAATTAGTTGACTGTGGGACATTCCAATGGACTGATCGAACTCAATTATTGCACCGATTTATTAAAAAAAATGAGATGCAAATAGCCCAGATAACTTAATCAGTGTAGCATTTCTTAGCGCATTTAGTAAAGTTTACACTCATATTTTGAGCAAGCAGGTTTGCAAGCAGGTCACAGCACTATAGACCTTTTTTTTCTTTTACTCTATATGTATTGGTACAAAAGTTTCTCAAGAAGAACGTTATGTCCTTTTGTGGGCTTTAAAAAACGCGTTTGACTTGATTAATAGAAACGTGTAATGGCATGTCTTGAGAAAAGGTGTGTGTCAGTGGAAAAGTGTATATGGTGCTTCATGGAATATACAAATTGGTCACCTGCTTGTGTAAGTGAAAAAAGAGTTTATTCTAAATTCTTTTTGTGTCCACAGAGGTGTAAAACAAGGCTGCCGTTTGAATCCACGTTTATTTGCATTTTTTATATACATGAGTTAGCCTTTAAATTGTCAATAAAAGGTAGGCATGGTGTACAGATGATCCCTGGAGCTGTGGAACTATTCATGTTGTAGTTTGCTGACAATGTCATTTTAGTCTCTACCACCGCTGTTGGTTTACATAATCAGCTTGAATATTAAAGTAAGAGACAGAGATATTGCAATTTACTGTTAATTTAGATAAGAGAAATATAATTATATTTCGCATAGGTGGTTCACTTTTGTAAAAGAGATTGCAATTTACTGTTAATCTAAATAAGATAAACATCATTATATTTCGCATACATGGGTTACTTGTCAAAATGAGAAATGGTATTATTCTAATGCTGAAGTAACCATAACCAATGCAAGCAAATACCTTAAAATGCTTTTTACAATGAGGTCAAATTCACATTGTGGATTGTCTGAAATGCATAGGAAAGGGAAAGAAAGAGTTATAGAGATCCTGGAGCTTTGAAAAAAAGTAAATGCAATTGATCCTCCTTTATTTTGAAATTTATTTGATAGACAAATAGAACCTTTGTTAACATATGCAGCAGAAATATATTGCATTCATTAAATACAATGGCATACAGTGATACTGGAAGATATCCCTTGTATATTCGATCTTTTGGAAAATGCGATGAATAGTGTTTAAAACTTACCCAACTACATACAAGCAGGTTATGTAAACAAGCATGCAATATGTTATTGCATCAGTTTAAGCTAGGAAAGTGCAACTGCGCTGCTACTGTAAAGTGGGTCTTGACAGTAAAAGGGTTTGGTGAAGCATGGTTCAGTCAGGGGGATGGTGATAAAAGAACATTCATATGGGAATTTAAAGACCGTCTAATATCGTGCTATAAACAAAACTGGCATTCCAAGATGAAGACAATATTCTTTTAAAAGTATCTTACAACCAGAAAACATTCTGATTGTAGTTACTAATAAATGGCATAGGGACACGTTCGCTAGATTCAGAAGTAGGACACTTGGACTGAATGCAAGCAAAAGATGGTTTAATCCTGTAGGCACTATAGATGACTTGTGTGTAATGTGTACATATGGTGTGAGAGAAAATGAAGATCATTTTGTATTCCATTGTACAGTTCATAATGATGTCAGAGGAACGTCTCAACTTTTCAACATCATTGCTACAAAAATTCATAGCCTATATAGTTTGGTATCCTCTGAAGCTAATATGTTAATATCTCTATTGGCTAATAATGTTGCAGATGCATCTGATGTCAGGAAAAAGAAATAATCAGTAACAACTATCAATGTTTGAGGTTGCTTTTTAAGTACCTTACTCAGCTTGATGACGTTATTTAAGAATGTTTTCGTTCTCTTCACCACTATGAACAGTAGTGAAACAGATGTTCATGCCTGAAGTGGTTGAACAGACATGATTTACTATGGTGACTATGTTGGCCTGTGTTCAGCACTTGTGGGAATATTTATGTTGTTAACAATGAGCCACACATGGCAGTATAGATTTCCAATCTATGCCACCACCCCCTTTCTCCCCTTCCATCTCTCCCTAATGTAGCAAACGTATCTCCCACCCCTTCCATATCCACCATCCACCATAGTCCAATCCATGGTGAGTAGTGAGAGGAACAAAACCCTCCCCCTCTGCCTTTCAGTGTCTTGATTGACACCCTGTCAGCCAGATCAGAAACCTGATTTGACAGTTTATAATACATATAAGAGACATGTAGTCTCTGACATTCACTGTTCCTCAGACCAGCTGCAGGTGAAACACCAAAAATAAAGAGAAGGGCCAAACAGAGAGAGAGTGAATGCTTATCTTGATCTACTTTATCTCCGAGTCTAAGTTTCTCTATTATCCCAGAAATGTAAGTTGAAACAATGTTTCTACATTTTGAATCTATGCATTGACTGTATGTAAGCCATGTGGTTTAGCAGTGTAACGTTGTGCCAATACTTGGTGACATTTATCAAAATGATGAATGAGGATTCTGTTGTAGTAGTTTGTCTGCCACCATGTGGTAAAAGCTATTACCATATGGTTAATTTAGATTCTTTGTTAACAATATGACCACCATTCTTTGTGTACAATCTGACTTTTACCAGTATACAATTCTATTTGTTCAGATGATAGCTGAATGATAAACTTTGATCAGAAAAAAATGCCTGTACTAGGTGAAAACTGCTAAGTTGATTTATGAATACTGGTGATTGCTGGAATGTTGGTAGTGCATAACTTTAAGTCTACACCATATGTGCACTTGGGCTCAGTGTATTTCAAGTTAATGTAATTAAATCAATAAGAAAACATTGAAGCGTTATTTGACTAAAATTGTTTAGTATTGTATTACTGTCTCCTAACATTTTGTACACTCCACTCAACCTCTAAGCAAAAGTAGAGATTGATAATTATAGCAAAACCATGAGATTGATAATTATAGCAAAACCATTATACTCATCCAATCCTTCATGAGTTCTTACACCTTTTCTGAAAGGTAGAGGGCAAGTGTGATAACTCGACAAGCCATACTCTCAGCTACTTAGATACAGACCAGGTTCTCTTTACCACAAAACTGGGACCCTGGTAACTGTGGGTACGCTACATATCGTGGCCACGCTACCAACTCCGGGCAGGACAGGGTGTGCAGACACACCACAGCCCAGCACTAGAGCAACAGGTCTACACAGCAGCATCAGTCACCAGACACAATACAGATCAACTATTCTCTCCCACTTTAGACCAGTCATAATATTCCAAGTGGACTTCAACTCCGCTCATCCAGAGCTTTCCCTCACTTAATGATGAAACAGTGAGAACATGTCTCTTGTTACTAACATTAACTACTTTCCCGGGTGTAAGCAAGTGAAGCTGAGGTGTAAAAGAGTATGCAAGTGAAGTAACTTTGACATGTCCATTGTAAACAAACTTTAACAACTTTCCAGTGTGTAAGTAAGTACAGTTGATGTATGTAAGTGCACTTAACTTGTGTCAAGCCTTTATTGTTCAATCAGTATTGAATGTTTGAATTTCTCTCCAAATCTCTCTCTCGGAGCTACAAGTACTTTTAAGAGTACAGGCCTAAGGAAACTTCTACCTGAGCCACTATTGAGCATTCTAACAGTCACGGGAACAAATGTAAATTTCCTTTGATGACTAGTACCGGAAAGTTACTCCTTCCATCACTAGTAAGAGAGAGGGTGGAGGTGAAATTTTAACATAATTCTCATAGAGAAAATATTCCAAGTCCTTTTCCTAGAGGACCCACCGACCCACTCCCAACTCTCATCACTAGCAGCCACCACCATTTCTATGTTTGCATGGAAATGAGATACTTGTTGATATTCGGGACTGCCCTGTCGACTCCCTTCGTTGTTGTGATGCAGATCCTGACAAGATTTGGCTGTTGAATGTTGACAAACTGGTGTTTTGCTGATGACCATCGTCGAACTTCGGCAAGTGGCATGGCATGATCTCTGTCATGTGACGTAGCCTCACATCAAGGCATGTGACGCTCCATCACATGTAGTTAGTGATATGAATCATTTCCCCATGCCACAACTAAAAAGGAAGAATATCCATGTGGCTTGACTAGTGTAGCGGGCGTCCCCAAAATAATTGTGAGATATACTCATTAAAGAAAGAAGCGTGGTCATTGGGTGAAAGTGACCACTGAGAGACAGTTTACTAAGGGCTGGTAAGGTGCTGGTCATGTGTTTTAAACACTGAGTATGCACTCACTAGGAGGAGGGAGGAAAGAATCAGTTTTAGCCCAGCAGATGGCCTAGAGACTCGAACCTGTCAGGACGCTGGTCCTCACTGCTGACCAGTCATTACCAGGTGAGCCATAGATAGTTGGGGAAAGCTACAGGGGAAAACCTAAGGAAAAGAGAAAGAAAGAATTCATAATTAAATTGGGAAGCAGGTTACTTACACGAACCTTATTCGTGTTTCAGCCCTTCACCCTTCACCCTTCGCCCTTCACCCTTCACCTTTCACCCCGTGAGGTGGTTGAAGATGGCCATGGTGTGGGAAACACACCGGTAGTTCAGCCCCAGCAATTAAAGACTCCAGGGAGATGAGTTGGAACTTATCTCTCCAGTGACAGAAGTCGAGGGAGAGGAGTCGGAAATCATATCTCCAGTGACGGGAGAAATCAAGGGGCGAGACGCTGTCTGGGAGAGACAGGGAATCATGACAGGATGGAGCAAGTCTTAATTTTGATGCAGACATAGCATCAAGGAGTGAAAGAATTATTTATTCTCCTGGTCTGGATTTTGGGGCCAATGTTATTTGAAGGCCATGATTTGAATGAATGAGTTTATCTCTCAGAGTAAAGAGAGATACATGCATAAAATCTGTTTATAAATTGCTTGATGTGATTTAGTAAAGTGTTTTTCCCTGAAGGAGAGGGGGAGAAGAAAAAACATTCGGTAGTGCGCCTTTTGGTTGATTGGAAAGATTGCGTGTGCGTATGGAGTAAATGCTGTCATGAATGCGTGTGTGCAAAAAGTGACAGTGTGACAGTGGTGACCCCGACGTAGCTGCCGTTGTTTTCTCCCTAGAAAAAAAAAAGAAAGATTTCTATTTGTGCCCTTGGAGCCTGGAAAAACAATTTTGATTTGTACCCCCAGAGGAAAGATTTGTATTTGTACCTCGGGGCCTGAAAAAAAGATTTTGATTTGTACCCTCAAGGGTTTGAGGGAAGGAAAAAAAAAGAGGAAAGATTATATTTGTACCCTCAAGGGTTTGAGGGAAGGGAAAAAAGGAAAGATTTCTATTTGTACCCTCTGGGCCTGAAAAAAAAGATTTCTATTTGTACCCTCAAGGGTTTGAGGGAAGGGAAAAAAGAAAGTTTAATTATTTATTGTGTACTTGCATTTGTCTTTTTCTGTTTATGTGTGTGAGTGAGCTTATTTTCAGTGCGAGTGAGGACTTCTCTCTTATTTCTGACTCTGATTTTTGCTAGTGGTTTGTTTGTATGTTGGTTCCTATTTTTTTTCCCCCGATTGGTGAGCCCCTCCGCTTTTCGCTACCTTGAGCGACTAGTTCAAGAGTGGGAGCAGCCGTGATTCCCTATTTTGTCCTTTTCCCCGATCGGTGAGCCCCACCGCTTCTCGCTACATTGAGCGGTTAGTTCAAGAGTGGGAGCAGCCGTGATCGCCCTTATTAGCTTTATTTTGTTGGTTTTTTCTTTCTCTGTCCTATCGTTTCATTTCAAGTAGTCCCCTTTTCCCAGAGTTTGAACCGACCTTGTCTCCTTCAACTGGACAGAGGTTGACAAGTGCGGGGAAAACTCCTCCTAATAAAATTTTCTATTGTTTTTTTTGGTGTTGTGATTTTTTCTTTGCGTTTGGGTGAATGTGCATTTATTGATTGATTGTTAATCATTTTGTATTATTACTGTAGTGTGTATATTGTGCGTGATTTGTTTTTCCCGTCTCCAGTTTCATGGGAGACAGTGACCACTAGGGGGCTGTCTGAGGGCTTCTTTTGCTGTTCTTGATTTCTTCTCACTGTTCCGATCCTGTGTATCCTTTCATTTCCTTTTCACCCCCTTTTTCAAAACCTCTTAAACCTTCTCCTCAATGAGCGCCTATCTAGTTTTCTTTCAACATTTTCATCAGAGAACAGTAATATGCCGATCTAGGCCACTTTCGCCCTCAACCAGTTTTCGGGCGAAAGTGACCTAGAATCAGCATATTACTGTTCTCTGACAAGTAAGACTTCAATAACCAAAAAATAACGATTATCTACAAACAAACATACTGTGTAGGGTTATCCGTTTTCAATACTAATTTACTAAACTTTTCAGATTTCAGTTTTTGCTTAATCCTATGTTTTTCCTGATCGTTTTCAATAACATCATTTTCACGCAAACATTCATCAAATGCATCTCTGTCTTTCATGTGAAATAAAACTACAGTCTTTAATTGTTCTCTAAAGTCTTTTAAAACTGAGTTATATTTTTGGCATAAAATCCACACACTTATCCCAGCATGTCTTCCACTGAAAGCCAGTTTTGTCAAAGTGTTTCTCTTTTTAACTATGTCTCTTTCTGCCGAACAGTCATCTATAATAAATAGTGTCTGCGTTCCTTCAAACAGTCTATAAAACTGTTCTAAACACTCACTCAGTTTATTGCTAGGATCAACTAAATATATTTCATCATCTGTCCATATAAACCTTCTATCATGATATGCTTTGTTCCATTTAAGTGTTGGACAGAAATTACAATATGATTAAAATTATAACGATAAACTGTTTGTAACAGGTTGAGGATAAATATTGTTTTTCCACAACCAGTTTGTCCACAAATTAATGAACAATGAGGGGCTTTTGTCATAAAGTTTAACTGCTCCATGGTTTTATAGAAGAATTTAATCTAATCCAGTTATTATTTTTATCATACTCTCTGTCAAAACTTGTTCAGTATAATAAAACCCTATAAGGCCTAAATGCGTAAGATTAATCCAATTCAGTTCTGTAAGATTGTTTCTATTTAAGTCAACAGTAATTTTGTTGCTTGTTGTTATAACCTTAATATCCTCACCATTGTGAAGAACAACGATGGTAACGTTAAGACGTTTAACGTCTAAGTTTTGCCAGCTAATATTAATTCCTTTATAAGGTCGTCACTAACGCCCACAACCCCTCCCTCTCCACATCTTTAAAGACAGAAATTTCAAATATTATTGTGAACGTGTCTCCTAATTTCTGCTTGGAAAGAACTGTAATTTTGTAGAAGCTTTTTTTACAACTGTTTCTTTTCTGTGGAGGATGTACTGTTTTTTCCATACGGCGTTATTTCAATTTCTTTCCGTACTATTGTCGTCCGGCATAAGACTTACATGTAAAGGGCCAGAGTTGAATGCTTTTCTGAAACTTTTTTGACGGCTAAATATGTAAATGGGCTTTATGAATTCAAATTTTATGTCCATTCTAAATATGGTTCTAAGTGCCATTTGAGGTCCGGTTTTCGAACTATTTTATATTCATACTGGCCAACATTATTTGCCTCTAGATTGCGCAGTTGTTCTCAGTTTAGGAAACTTTTTGTTGTCGCCAACCTCTTTGCGTTTATAATCACCATCTTTAGTGTACTCAAAACCATACAAAGCGCCTATCTCACCGTTTTGTTCAAAGTCCGCAACGTCTGCAAGGTCTTTTAATTCTAAGGTTATACACCTCACAGGCGCTAATGTAACTCCTGATTCTTCTGGCCCTCGCGACATTATTTTTAGTACAGTTTATTATTTTATTTCCAAAACAATGTGCAGGTTATCACATTTCACAACTTTCCCCGCTTTGTCTGCAATTTTTATATTAAATGATCCAACCTCCCACAAACTAATCTTTTAAACTGTAAATTAGGGAATTGTATAATTTCATAATCGCAATATGCAGCTTTCCTGACGGAAGAGCTCTTAAAACAGTTGAGGGCCTTCCATCATATAAGTTTTTCATCAGTGCTTAGCTCATCCAAATGAACATAGGTAATGAATGTAATGCAAGATCGAGCGGATTTTCTCCCCCATAAGTAGTTTTGGGTTTTGGGGTAACTCTAAATCTATAATTTTTAGCTGCAAACCTAAATTTTAGTAGCTCTTTTCAAAAAAAGT
>JAFLJL010004801.1:5000-25775 GCA_018398815.1 Conus ventricosus
TTATTCTCATTTAAAATCATTGTCCAATGGAGTGAACACTGCTACGCCGAAGGGAGCGGACGTGCCCGGCTGAGCTCTCGCTGCACAGCGAACAGTTTTTTTTTTGAACTTAGGTTTTTTTGTCCTTCTTTTTGCTGAGGGCTTGAGTGTTATGACAGCCACCCTGTCGTAACTGCTTCGAAAGGGCGGTTCCCTGTACAGCGTGACTCCTGTTGCTTCCTGATCTGCTGTCAAGATGCCCAACGATCGTCAGTCGATCAAGAAACAAACAGAGAAAAGAAAAAAGAAAAGTGCTCAAAAGAACGCTGAGAGTCAGGTTTGGGCGTTGGAGGCGACTTGAGCCGTGACTCGAATGCATCGGCTCTTGACGACAGCAGCGAGAGAGAAGGTAAATATCTTCGTTCAAGACCACCCATCTTATTTTGCACGAAAACCCCCCTTTTCACATACAAATCACGTCCTTCTCATGTCAGTTTGGCCAAAATTAACACCTGTTTTACACTAAGATTAACACACAAAAACCTCTAAAAATGACGTAATCGTTACTTTAAAATGGGGTTTCCATGCAAAATAAAAAAGGGGTGACGTAACAAAAGAAATTTACCTTCTCTCCGGGGACATAAAAATTAAAGGGGTTTTTACAGTACGCTCTTCTACTTTCCTCTGCATTAACGTCCGCGGGACTGAGCCCTCACTACTTTTCTAAATATGCTCTTCTACCTCAAGCACATAATAAATCAAACAATCAACTAGCCTTCCATCTTGATTAGTTATTTTTACATCCAATGAATTTATAGCCCCCTCAATTATTCTTTAAATTGACTGTTTCCGTCAGACTTGAAAACTGGTAATAGCAAAACCCTCCCTTTAATTGACGCAGCATTCTTAGAACTGTAGATGGATAGCCATTAAACAAATTAGAAATTGTTTTTTAACTGTTGTAAAGGGACATATAAAATTGGGTTTACAAAAAATCAAAGGTTTATCCCTTCAAATTGATAACTCTTCCTTGTACTAAATTTATAAGATCTGTCACTATTGGGAACCCAAGATTTTAGCCGGGCCTTTAGGGAAAGTATACTCTCTTCTTTCTTCTAGTGGGAAATGTATAGTAATTCTGAGGTTTGCTTCGTTAATTTTTAACAATATGCCAAATTCGTTAAGTATTTCTTTTAAAGAACAAAAGTTGTAATAACCTTCGGTATTTGTAAATGACTTTTTTGACTGCTGTTTGTCATCAACATTAATCCAGTTTTTTTGAGCCCCTTCAGATATGTTACCCACATAACTTTAAAGCCAATTTCTTAAGGGGCAATCCTACAACTCCCCGCTCCAATTGACAATTGGTACGTTAAAACACACGCTCGTTTTGCTTGTTATATTGGTGTACATTTTTTTTTAACTATTTTAAAAAAACTATTTTTAAAAAATGAAACCTTTTTAAAAATATAACGAAAGTGCTACTTACAATGTAGGACTTTTTAAATAACCCCAAATCTTTGGAATTCAGCAATTTAACCATTGCAGTAGATGAATCATATGGGCTTTCAATCAGCTTGTAAACCCACTAACTAAATATTTAAATCCGCCAATAAAGAGTGATGGAGTGCCATCAGCATGGTCGTCCCACTCTAGACGTTTTACCAGAATCAGTTAAATTTCCCATTTCGGGGCGCAACTACGGCGGTGTTTCATATGAAAAACCCAAATTAAACCACCCCAATCTTTTAGTAAGGTCAGTATATAACTTTCATGTTTATTACCAGTACAGACGAATACTAACTGAACTACAAGTGCCCCTCCCCAGCGACAACGCATTTAATCCATTTAACACTCAATGGACAATAATGCATATAAAAAATCGCAACGAATTTAACATTAAATCCTTCAACTGACTTTAGACAAAAGTTAGACCGCAATCATGGTTAGCACATTGTATTTGTGGGTGCAAAAAGAGAATAAATTATGACTACTGGCCTGGCCACACTCTTTTCAACCAACAAACAAGCTCGATTGGATCCATAAACAAAAACCATCCTAATGCTTGTACAACATTTATCTTGGATGAAAGTAAAGGCCTAAAAATGCCAGGAGTGCAAAGACCAATGACCCCATAAGGACATACGTTTGGTGTCTATTAGAGCACAAGCACAGACCAAGTCTAGCATAGTAGATCAATCTACGGCTTTGACGCCAGAAAACAATTCTAGCCAATTTAGAAGATGCTTTTAACTCTGCGTTGATTTGCCTGCCAGCATACAAGGTATCAAAACGTTCTTGCACTCTGGGTCAAAGGTTGACTTTGTTGTAGGTCATGGATAAACATGCTACCCTCCGACCTTAGCTACAATTGCATGATACAGAATTTGTAATAACGAAATCCTCATAGCTGGAGACATCAAACTTGGGGCACAATAAAGGGCCTTAAACACAAGGCCTGCTCCATCCATTCTAAAAAAAAGTACCTAGTCCAAAAGAAAGCGATCCAGTTAAAGCGCCCCACAGCCAAAAGCACCCAGAAAGCACCCACCCTTTTGATCTCCTCACACTGACAGTCATATTTACGAAAAGACAGCCCTTGTTGTGTTTTAACTTTACGGGATTGGCCTTACTTTATTTCACTAAAAATAATCCAGCCACTAGCACCCCCTAACGTCCACAAGGGTCAGCCAATAACCAGCACTTTGCCCTATAATAGACAAAACCCAACTAACAACACTCCCAAATTATGCCGGCAGAGCATCAAGCGCTTTGCTGCTAACTTCTTTAATAAGTTTGCTAGATGATGCAATTTTTTTCTAATCCAACTTTTACCAGCTGAGGTGTCGAGGCGCACTACCCTGTTGCCGCACCACCTTTTAAAAGCATAAACGAGTGTAAGATAGCAAACCAACACTGTTAATATGCTAAACTATTGTAATCCCCTGTTCCCTAACAGAGTTCTATTCTTTCAGCAGCTTAGTGTTTTCATAAAGTATTCTGTTTATATTTCTCTTATTCTGCTTGTTTGTGATGCTAGCTGCGATCGTTAGTAACAGCACTCTAACCGGGCTTTCCTTAAAACCCTTTAAAATCTTGTATTTTCTGCTGTATTCTAGCCTTTCTTCTCGCCCTAAATTGTTATCGCTGCATCAGCCATTTATTTTGTTCTTCTTCTATCTCTCTATCCATCTCACCAATTTTGCCAAATTGTTTTCTATTCACCCTTTATTGTCCTAGAGCACATTAACCCGGGGATTTCACGCATAGGCAATGGGGAATCTTCATTGTTTTTAATTGTGTCTCCTCATTAAACTCGTCTAAATTTTTCTTCTATTAATTCTTCTGCTCTTCTAATTGATTCATCTGTTTGTTTGTTTTTATTGCATCATCTGTTTTCTTGAGTTAAATCTTGAAGGGGTATGTTTTGGTATTTCAGATTGTGTTGGCAGCCCCCGCTCCAAGTTCTGTAAACGACTAACACTTCGCTCTAAGCTCTAAAGGTTAATTGTTCTGCCTTAACATAGGGTTTTTCGCCTAATTTGCTTAGTTTTGAAATTTTGTTTGGTTTTTGCGTGAAGTAACTTTTCCCGGGTCTCCTGCACCAGTTCGTATATACAAATGCCCACCATCTTCCCCCAAAATCGTTGGGATAAACTACTTCTGGTAGCTCTCGTCCTAGCTTCTATAGAATGATTGAATTCTTTCTTGCAATAGTTCTTGACGGTTTTAGGAGTGAAGAACCTACCCCTTCTAGTGCTTGACGACTTTAAGATGAAGAACCTTCTCCTTTAGGCTTTTTTACGCAATGAGCCTACTGCCCTTAAAGCTCTTTTTGGGCAATAAAGGGCCTAGTTCTGTTTCATCTTCTTTTTCTTCTTCTTTTTCTTTTTCCCTTCTTCTTCTTCTTCTTCTTCTTTTTCTTCTTCTTTCTTCTTCTTCTTCTTCCTTCTTCTTCTCTTCTTTTTTCTCTTCTTCTTCTTCTTCTTCAATAGGATTAATCTCGTCAAAATCTTCATCCAAAATTTTTTTTTATTTATATTCTTTTTTGTTTTATAAAACAGAACTCATATGGTGTGACTTCGATCCATGCAGAAAAGCAAAGGGAAACCCCCAAATGGCGTAAAAGGTATAAGGCAGACTGTAATTAGTGGAAATACCCCATCAACATTCAGCCTGGACAAGTTTTAATAGTCAAGTTTCTTGGATCTTGGCGCGGGCGATTTTTATAATGCCAGGCACTGCTAAACTATCATTCAAAATAGATTTTAAAAATCGACAGATCCTAATGCTACTGTTGTTGCTAATTTGGGCGGGGAAAATCGTTTAAACATATAGCAATCAAACTGGAGGGCAGAGAAGTCTTTGTACTAGCGAGGCTGACATTTTTGCCCTCTATTCTGACCTATGGTGCCTAAAAAAAAAAGAAAAGAGAAATTTATCGGGGAATACAGAGCCCAACGGTCTCAAGCACGGGCTTAAAGCGGGGATGCAAAGAATGATGTTAAAGAAAAGGGCAGTAGCAGAACATTTGGCAACAATTCTGCATCCCTGGACGCATTGGCCATATTACCAAGCGCACTAAAAAGAAAAACTACTTATGAACTGACATTTAAATTTCCTAGGATTCTGTTGTTCTGTCTGAAGACTCTTTAGCTAAATACACATCAGCGACATTTCTCTTGAGTTTTGATTTGTTACTAACCCGAACTGGCAAGAACAATTTTAACCAAGTATAAAAGTAAACAGTTATTTATTATGAAAGAGTTATGCACTCCACAACAGAAAATAGAAACAACGAGATACTCTTTGGAAAAAGCATCTAAATCAGTCTCTGAATTTAAGGGAATTTTTTCTTGTTTACTGAAGGAACAACTCCTTTCAGAGAGAATCAGAAGCGTTTTATAATCCAAAAATTGAGAAGGTTGACGTGCAATAAATGGCAAGTCTGATCAGTTGTATTCGGGACCAGACTTTTCCTCACCAACACTTTGATGAAATAAGAAATTTGTTCGCTGGGGGTAGGCAAAGGATCCTCAGTTGATCGTGTATGTAAAAAACTTCGCCTTTATGATGTAAGACTCGAAGACTACTTAATAACCAAATATGGCTGTGGCGGGATTTAATCTACATTTGACAACAATTTTTTTGGAAGTGGAGAAAGGGCGGGAAAAGAGGTATAAAAATAAATATTCACAAGAAAGCAAGGGAAACGCCCCAATACAATGCATGTATTTAGGGTTTGTGATGCTCAGTAAACATTGAAGAAAACAGGCTAAAAGACGTGCTTATTAAAATGCAGAAGAAATAACCTATTAAAAACAGATGGATATTTGAATTTTTTCCTTCCAAAGATCCGCACTGTTCTCTTATCTGCGGGATTACAGGTGGGGGAAAAACTGTCTTTTTTTGATTTGTTACAAACAATATACAGTTCATCAGGATACATTGTTAAAATTCTGCACAACAATTAAGCACAACAAGTCTTCCCAAGAAAAGAAGTTATTATTTGGACAGACGATAATAAATTTTTAGTTGATCCAAGCGACAAACTGAGCGACTGTTTAGAACTTTACTATAAGACTATTTGGGGGAACGAAACCCGTTTATTATTGATGCCTGTTCACTGAACGAGACATTGTTAAAAAAGAAAAGCTCTCTAAAGGGCCAAGCCTTAAGTGGCGCCACGCCTTATTTTCGTGTGGCTCTTAACTCAAAAATAAATGCTGTCTTAAAAGACTTTCGATCACAGTTAAAATGGGTTGTATTATTTTACACTAAGGACAAAGATTAGTTTTGAAGAATGTTTAGTGAAAATTATATAATAAGGGACAAAGATGACTAAAAATAATAAAAAGCGTTAGAAAAATCTAAGCACGCTAAGCTATGCTTGCGGACTGACCCCCCATTCAATACGTTTGTTTATTATAATTTTAATATTAAAAAGAATGTCTCGAGGGCCAAATCAAAAGTGCCGCTAGCTCCTAAATGCTTGCAGTCGAGCTAAAAGACCTACCCAGACACAACTGAGTTGATCAAAATGGGAGTGCCAGGAAATGTTTATGGATTTGAGTACACAGATAGGGTTTACAAACGAACAGAAATTGAAGACAAAAAACGACAGCAATAATCCTACCCTAGAAGAGATAAGAAATTTAAGGCAACGATTTTGGCAAACATGAATACAAACTTCATAAAAGAGTGAATGCTTGGCGTTGCTTCCTGAAATTGCTTGAATTTAAAGCTTTTATTTACGAAGCCCTAAGTATACTTTGATAAGAAAAACAATTTTAGAAAGGCTTTAAATGCGGGTCCCTTTTTTGTTAGCCTAGTTCCGGGAACACAACGAAAAAAAAACAGATTGAAATAACTAGCAGGGTCTGAATATATGCTACAGAGAAAGAAGTCCTTAGCTGAAGTGGGGGTGACACCGCAGCTTAGAATTTACCCCAACGCTACAGTCACTACCTAGCAAATGACGATGATTTTTTCGCTTATTTATTACTCCAAAGGGAGGGCGATCCTAGTTTGCCAGAACATACGTTAATAAAGGAATACAAATAAAGGCTGAAAGCTTAAAAGGGCCCCTCTTAACTCGTTATTGCAATTACTAAGAACGGAGATGAAAAAACCACCTTGTATCATCTGACAAGGTTACTGTATGGTTGCCCAAAGACAAACTAACAGTACTCGACTTTATTTGCATTAAGTATGTTGATTTTATTGCGTTTTACTCTGTTAATGAAGTGCTGCCAGAAGAATAAATAAGAAGAAGATATGTACAAATTAATTTTTTAAAAATAATCTTAATAAAAAAATGGAGGTTCAACAAGTTTAAGGTTAGAGCAAAATAACCGAACTTCAAAAGGAAATAAAGTGACTTGGGAAAGTATAGGGTTACTAGAAAGAAAAAATGTTAAGCTTTAAAATACCTTTCTTATGTAATTAACTGGCTCCTCAGCTGTAGCTACGTAAGTGCGGGGTCTAGTGTTGCTGTTTAGCTACTGGGGTTGGAGCGCCAGCCTCTTTAGCATTAGGGGCCTTGGTTTGGGTTTAGCGCCATGTCTAAAATTTGTAATGCTGTTTTAAAAAAAAAAAATAACTCCTAAATTACAAAAAGCACACTGCCATTGTACCCTAGCATCAGCAAAACTTTGTTCATTGAGATTAAGAATAAGCAAATCATTACAGGATGAAAACATTACAGACAAAATTTCAGAAGCTTATGGCTGATGGTGAGGATTTAAGATACAAAAATTTGAACTTCAAAAATAGGGGAGAAAGACTTTACTTCACGCCGGGTAACACTGATGCAATTAAACAGAACTTTGAAAAACAAACACATGATGGGTTTAAAACCCCCAAAATAGGCCAAAAACTGTTTAACAAAAATACGTTTAGCAAAAATAAATACTTTTTTTTGTTAACTCACTGTGTTTTGGCGGACAACTTGCAGCTCTTTCACGAAAAACGATCTTTTAGGGCAGGCTTTTTAAGAAAAGAGTCTCTCTTAAATAATACACGGGAGGGTTTTTTTCATAATTCTTTCAACTTCATATACATCAAAGCTCAACATGGATCTGTAGCTCTAATTCTAAAAATCACCTTCTGCCTCTCCAGGAGCATACAAGTAAACTTACTTTTAGTAAAACGGCCAAGAGATTTTGAGTCCCCTGCACATCTTCAGTAATGCTAATTTTTTAAAAATTTGATTGCGTTTACTGGTTTCAACCCTGTTGCTTTAAAATTTTTCATTGTTCATGGCACGTAAGACTGCTGGCAATCTCCTAACCCCCTTCTGTGTTGCGTGCTCTGTACTTCGAAAATGTCCATAATTTCTCTGTGATATTGATAGGTAAACAGACGTTCAGCTAGATTCTTATTAAAGTTTTCTACTAGGCTTGTGATCGATGGTTGCCTGGGGTCCCTCTCTTTACTGTAACATGATGTTTAAAAACAGCTGGGTTTTCCCGAACCTTTAAACTCTTTTTCATCATCAGCTTTGGGTCATCCTAGGATACTTTAATGGGCCTCGCATGTATATTTGTTGTAAAGCCACAGCCACAGCAGTTGACTTTTATCCGTTAAAGGTTTCAAACGTCTTTATGCCTTGAAGTCATGTCAACAACTGTCAAGCATACTTAAAAATTTTTCTTCTAACTTTTTCATGTGGAAGATACAACAAGTCCATCTGATGGGTGTCATTTGGAACTGAGTTAACAAATCTAGGCCTTAAATTTTCTTTTGGGCAGGCAGATATATTTGCAAAATTGCCTGTTTTGAAAGCCATCTTTCGCATCGATTCAACACTCTAGCAGCTTTACTCAGTTTTTTCAATAGCAGTCTTCCTTTCCAATAACCTTTAGGAAATAATATTTTGTACTTTCGTATTGTCCAATTTTAAAATGCATTTTATTTTTCACAAGAAAGTGAGCAACAAGATAGACGAGGTCATGCCAACTGCAATAAAAACTAATCTCTGCAGTCTTCTGTTCCTCAATGGTTCAAAAAAATCAGACAGTTCTGGCGGTGGCGAGTTAGAAACTTCTTTCCTTCACAAGTAATACTCATTCATTGCGTCCAAACAACGTCCCCGTAAATGTATGCTCGCATGTCCCCTGTTCTCGTAACTTTTATTAAAAAAAGTCTAAGTGAAGCAATTCGTCTTTTCTCGTAAGCATTCCTCTTGCCTTTGCTAAATCTTCCATTGCCTTGTTATGGCGTTCTCCTCTTCATTTGGACCGCAATTTACTAAACATATAATTGCTGCCAGAGAAGGCCAAAGCAAACAATAGCTCCTCCCACCATCAAACCAATCCAGACATCTTTATAAATCAATATTTTTCTAGATTAATCTTTCTATGTATTAATATTTTCTGGATAATCCCCCTGTGTAACAAGAAATTTTTTTGACGCAATCCCTGCATAATTACAACATAACCTTAACAACGCCTCAATGTCTAACCTTCCTTGATCCGCCGGCCTCATTTTAAACATGTTTTTTGCTAACACGCTATAGCCTATACTAAGGCCGCTAACTACCGCAGAATGGTAAATAGTATTGATAATCTTTTTTTCACTCAAACTTTTTATTTAAAAAAAAAATAATTAAGATAATCATAATACGAAAGACTGTCTATGTGCTTTTTTAATCAAATAATCTTTTGTGTTAAAGCTAAAAATAAGGTTGCAACTAGTTTTGGCGAATCTTCTATCTTTCCCATGTTGGGCGGTTTTATTCCTAACAAACATTTTGCAAGGGTTGAATAACTATAACACCAACGATAGGCACTGCATAAATTAACCAACGTTTAAAATCATGGTTTTAGAAGTATTATATTATTTTTTGCTTTTTAAAATGGATTGTGAGGGAAATAATAAAGTGTGAAGAGCAAGCAACTACTCCGTAGGCTACTCCCGCAGACCACTGCCATAAAGAAAGATTATACCTTTCCCGGCTGCTTGTGGAAAAACTAAAATATTTAGGCACTGACCTAAGTGCGAACAGATTCAACAAAATTTTCTACATCAGACGTTGAGAAGTACTAAAGCTAGGTACGAAGCACAGCTAGGTTTAAAAAATGGTTAGATCGGTAGGGCAGACAATGATTAGCCTAATGCTAAGTTATAATAAGATGGCGCTGGTTAATTCAGAAGAAGATTTAAAATATACTTATCACAAGATCCGGGTTTTTAAAAAAGTCCTTAGAAACTCTGCATGTGACAGTATTACGATTTGGGACGATGTATGCCCCTTCATCAAAGGGGTTAATTACTTTTAATCATATTAATTTTTATCAATTAAATTTAATTGCAATAAAAAAAAATGAGTGATCAGGGGAAGAAGACGCCGCGGGACCCCCGCAGGAGCAGAATGTACCACAAGTGAGCCCCCAAGTGAATGTACCACAGTGAATAATGTTACTAAAAACTAAAAATCCTGGGCATTTTGCAGCCGGCCCTAGACTATTGAATGGCACAGACTGAGAAAAGCAAACCAATCAGCAAAACAAAAATTGTCAGATAGTAATACAACATCACCACCAACACAATTTAAAAACAACACAGTTTAACAAACAACACAATCACAATCGCAAAACAAACAATAAGTATCATTATTATTGGGGCTGCTGTTTTTGGGGGTTTTTTAGCATACAAATACCTAACACCATACCTAGCAACAAAGCCGCAAGCCCCCACAGTAAAAGAAGAAGAACCATCTTCTGCAAAAAAGTGCAACCTCCTGCGTAGACCCATTTCTTATGGAAAGTTTTTTTTAAGAACTAGATAAGTAAAAAAGTTAAGAACTAGATAAGTACAAGTTTAAGTACAAATAAGTTAGTTAAGAAAGTACTTTTTAAGTTAAGTGCAAGTAAATTTCAAGTAAATTATAAGTTATAGAAAGTACTAGTTAGTTTCTTAATAAGTACTAATTAGGTTCTTAAGTAAGTACTAGTTAGGTTTTTTAAGTTAAGTACAACCAAGTCAGTCAAGTTAATCTTTAAAGTTATCCAATGCCCTAACAACATATGAAAACTCAGGATTGACGTAAGTTCCCCTTGTTATTGTTAGAGACTAGTGATTTCTTATTAAACAGCAGTTGTGTTTACTTGATGAAGATAGAGTGCAGATTAACATTTGTGTGTGATAAAATACTTGTTTCTGAAAGAGACTTTCTTGTAGTTATTTTATTATATTTTTTGATACCTTCTTTACTTATGCCCTTAGCCTTCTTTATTACAGAATCTGGCTGGCAACGCTATACACTTTGACCGCAACCCAACATATTCTTAAATAACTGTCCCATTTAAGTTTCATCCTTCATCTTTCCAATTACTTTCTTGTTCGCATTGAATGTAAAGGACTGTCTTTTGGATATCGCATGTGTCATGCCACCCACAGTTCCTTTAGCAAATTCTGTTTCTAATCTTTTTAAAAGTCTTCTGTGGGGACGTCTAGAATAAAAAGTCATGTCTGTGTAAAGGACTCTTGCTTCTGGGTACAGTTGTTTAAAGTAGTCGTACAGAAATTCTAACATCAAAAAACTTTGACAACTCTAATACGGTAAAGCCAAAAAACATCGGCTTGCCCCAAATTAACATCCTTTTCTTCATCATAATTCCAACCAGGGTATCGTTAAATCTTCTAAAGTCTTGATAGTTGGGTTTAGAGACCACTTAATTGCTTGGTTTTCTTTTGTAACTAAATTTTACCTTCTTACGGTTGTGCGGGTTTTCCATAGTTTTGCCAAAACAGCTGTTGTTCATTATTTTTAAAAAAGTCTTTTTCTGAAGCATCAGTTGCTTTTTCTAAGATCAGTATTCTTCTTGATGTATGGCCTCATAAAGGGCTCTTGGTCAAAAGCAATGATTCATGAACAGCAGTCATTCAGTCCGTGTCTTAGGTAAAACTGTAACCGTCTGCAATGACAAACATACTTATTTTTGGGCGAAGATTGGGGACAAGTTTAGGAGGTTCGATGGGGCTCATCTTTAAAACTTTCTGCGGCCAGAGGGTAATCGTTGTATAGGTCATGCAGTTCACGAGGATATTCTAAGTCTACTTCAAATAAAACCATACTGTTGATCTAACGTCCCAAAATGTCCCCAAACCCCTTAATGCCCCTGAATTTATTTGTACCATGCCCTGTGTACATCCTGAAATTACGTAATGGAAGTGGCTGGCTCATAGCCCACCCATACAGATTGTTAGCGTCTAAGTACATTAGATAGTTGGGTGGGTAGTTGGGTCAAATCACTAAATACTTGTTGTTGGCTTTGCAGTAAGGATGACAGGCCATGCTAATACCTCCCTCAGCCCATCTTCAATCACTGAATGTGTAGATCAGAAATTAATCCCAAACTGGATGTTTGTAGACTATAAGAATGCATCCCAAGACAACCCTGGGGGAGAGATGTAATGTGATGATCTAAGCTGTAATGTTCATGCCAGTAGATCTTAATTCTGAAAAACGTCTGCTATAAACACACGCACCATTAGATAGTAATCGTGGTAATCGCCCATTGTTGACAGTGTAATTCTGTCCAGCTTTCTGAGCGAAATTCCCTTAGTCTGCACAGTTATGTCTTTGCCTCAAGACTAGAAAAGAAAGCGGCCTTTAGGGGAAGTGATCTCATCAAACCTGTCCCATGAGTTCATGTATTCATAAGGTAGACCCCCTTTACGCACTAAAGATGGATCAAAGTAATTTTTTAGTGATTGGAAAGTCCCTTTTAGAGATCCTGCTAACTTATCCAAACTTTCCATCAGATGTTGGGCAGAGTCATAAAAGGATAAACCATCAAGAGTAAAAGTCATGTACTTTCTGAAACTGTGCAATGCAGGTAACCCTCTTTTATTCCCGAAGTAACTGCTTTCATGAAAAAATGAGAATCGTAGCCTCGTAAGTTATGAAAGAAGATGGGCAGTTTCCATTTTTGGGTCAACCTTAAGCTGAAGATTACAACTATTGCTGCGCCCCTCTGAACTTTCCAGTAATTGATCGGGGGTCTCTTACTGTCGCGTCTTTACTGTTAGGTTTAGCTCTAAGCCGCAAAATCCAACATGTGTAGAATGAGTCATAGCATTCTTGTCTTCAGGGTCATACAATGTCTGAAAGATTTAGTTGGGTTTGGGGTAGTAATTGCAAAGTTGTTTCATCTGCTTTAAAAATCTACTAGCTGCATTGAGCCTCTGTAAATCTCTGGCATGTGTGTGCCCCATCTGACCTAACAACAATAAATGCATAAGAACAGATCTGATGGTAGGTTAATAAGGTGTTTTTTGTTCTTGGTGTGGACCGTATACTGCGGCAAGAGCGATTCAAAGTCAGCATAAACCCCCATATGGCTCATTTGCATTTTGCGTAAATTTTTAAAACTAACTTTAAAACCCTGGTTTAGGGGTGAGGAGTTCGTTTTTACGCTACAAAACTTTTAACAATGTTTCTTAAAACTGGCAGCGCTCTATATTAGGGAAATTTTGACCAACACCTTCTACAAAGCCCTTTTTTAGCATGATCCTTTTACGTAAGGTCATAAGTCTGCTTAAAGTTCTGATTAATACATAATGACTCTTTGTACTATCTGCAAACAGATCAAGTCTTACATGTTTTTAAGGTTCACCAAAAGTAGGAGCATTGGGGAAATCCTTAGAGGGACTACTTGTCTACTACAGACCATTGTATACGTTTACAGTGATTGGTTTTGTTTTGCTCTTCAAACTGAATATGCTTCTCTACTTACTGGGAAAGGTATGTTATCAAAAGTTCAGCTCTTTTTTGTATCTTTATAATTGGATACTCTGTTTGCAAGATTTTTGACAGTGTAAATGAGCTAAAACACACCACATAAAACACATGTTGTCAAATTAGTATGTTTAAGACGCTCGTTTTAACTCTAACTCTTTTGGAGAGGAAGGTAAGAATTGCCAAATATAGGATAGAACTTTGTTTGTCTTAATCTGATTTCAAGGACTGTCCCTTCAGAAACCCGCAAACCCCTTAACTTTGCCTCTTCACTTGCATGGTTAAACTGGGTAAGCAGTCGTCAGCCCAGTCAGAATTAAGGTCGTGTAACTATTACTTCTTTCTGTTAGTTCAAACCCAGACTTCCATGTTACATCATCAGGCGTTTTTAAAAATCAATCAGAACAGCCAACAGCACTTTTACCCCGGCGCTCCATCTGAAGAAACTCTGGGGTTTTAGAGATAGCATTGCACGCTTTCATGAACGTTTGAAGGGGGAATGATGTCCATGTCTACTTCACTAACGTATTGCTTAATTGTTTGTCCCCTACCAAATATTTTTTCCATCGTATATATTTTCCCCTTCTCGAATTCCCCTTGTGGTCGTCATTTTTAAAGCCCCCAATATTTACGTAAATAAAAAAAAAATGTAAATAAAAGTAAGTAAACACCTTTTATTCTTTGCCCAAGCGTTGCAACACTTCAAGACACTTAACCTTACAATAACACCCACCAATATTTAGCTTTTTCTGAATCACTACAGTCAATGTTCATCACTTTTAAATTTCTTTTTTAAATATTCACTATGACTTTTATTATATTTTTTACATCATTCCAAACCCAAATTCACTAAAATCAATGTTTAACACTTTCATTGTTTCGTCAAATATTTATTACAATTCTTTAAATCAGATTCACTGAGTTCGACAGCCATTTAAATCTAAAATAAATAAAAAAAAAAAAATGTAAATTCAGCTGTTACTCCAGTCTTTTCCCAATCGCAACCTGATCTTCATTAAAGTGAATACTACTCCTTCAGGGGTGTAAAACAGTCAGATTAACATCTTCAGAGCCATATTTTTCAACTAAAATGCAAACAAACTTATTACGGGTTTGGGGGGAAGAATCTGGGATTTACTAACGGGTTCCATACACTTCTCGTATATCTATACCTCAAAAAGATCAGTAATTAATACTTCAAATATCCTTTAACTGATCTTATCAGCCCCCCACTTCCTCTCCCCCCTCCCAAATTCTACATATGTTACTAAGCTCTGTAACTACTTCGGGGTTCATTTTTAAACCAGAATAAAAACAACAATTAAAAAAAAAAGTAAGTCGCAGCAAAGGACCTGTAACACGCTCTGCAGTACGCGCTGCTAAACGATCGATAGGCTGCTGAGCTTATTTTAAGTCCGTTTTTCCGCCTCTAGCAGCATTTGTCTAGTAAATTTATTTCTAAACCCTTTCCCTTTTTAGCAACACACAGAGTAATCATTTAACAATCAAATAAGCAAAACAATGAAATTATGTATAAAATGTAATTACCTCCCCCAAATAAATTATCTATTTATAGATCAGTGAGAGAGAATTGATTATTAAAAGTTGTGTTTTTGTTTAAAATTGCAAAGGGCTTTAAATATAATATTGTACAAAGTACTACAAAAAGTACTTAAAGCAAAAGTTTTGTTTAACCTTTAAAACTTTTCTGCTTGAATAAAAAACAATTTTAATAACAGTCGCACTTAAGCATAAACACCATATAATTATAAAGCTTTCATTTGCACATATATATATTAATCCTAATATGTAAAGTTGGGAATATGCCTCTACCCCCCTACCCACCCCCCCCCCCCCCCCCCTTCCCCCCGCTTCGCCTTGTACCCTCTCCCTACAATGACAGGAGTTTCTTTCTTCACTCGCCTGCCTACCTTCCCGCTGCCCTGTATGTCTATTCTCTCCCCTCTCTCTCTCTCTCTCCTCTCCCCCCTCTCTCTGTGCTTATTGAATTTCAATGTCTTATATTTGATGTTCATGTTCTGCATTATGAAAAATTTGTGTATTTTTTTTTCTTGCAACGCTGAACTCCTCTTTCTGCCTCTGTCAAATTATTTCAACATGTTTAACAATGTATTTTTTGCTTTTTGAATCAGTTAAACACCCCCTCCTCCCTCTCTCTCTCTCTCTCTCTCTCTCTCCCCTCCTTCCTTCTCTCCCTCCCCCCCTCTCTCTCTCTCTACCCTGTCTGTCTGTCTGTCTCTCTCTCTCTGCCCTCTCTTTTCTCTTGTCCTCTCTCTCCTCTCCTCTCTCCTCTCTCACCCTTTCCCCTTCCCCTCTCTCTCTCCCCTTTCTCTCTCTCTTGTATTCTTTCATATCCACATTATTTCAGTACTTTTTTACTTGCAATACATGTTTTGCATTATCAAGAATGTATATTTTTGCTTTTTGCATCAATGGAACCTCTCTCTCTCTCCTCCCCTCTCCTCCTCTCTCTCCCCTCTCTCTCTCTCTCTCTCCCCCTCTCTCTCCTCTCCTCCTCTCTCTCTCTCTCCCCTCTTTTCCCCTCTCTATTTCACTGTACATAATGAAAATCAATATTGTTTTGAATACGTTTAAGCATGATGTATATGTTTTACAAATGCACTATGAACTATTATATATTTTGCTTTTTGTAACAGTGGAAACTCTTCTCTCTCTCTCTCTCTTCTCTCTATCTCCCCCCCCCCCCCTCTCTCTCTTTTCTTTATGTTTTATGTACAGCAGACTTTTACAGTTTTTTTCAGGAGACTAAACCAACAAAGCTCTCGAAGTTTGGGTATAACATCAAACGTGTCAACACCCAAGGGAAAACCACCGTTGTTAAATGATGAAATTAATGCTGCTATTAAATTCGTGAAAACGTTTTACAGCCCAACAGGAAAAGATGCAAAGTTAAGAAAGAGCGTAACAAGGTTACAGCTATGAAAAGGTCTGCTCGTAAAAAACATTTTAGCAAACCTTATTTCATCGAAAAAAAGATCAAAATCGATCTGGAAACCCATTAATCACTTACCTGGTAAATCGCCTAAACAAACACTCCATCATCTTTAATTCTGCTGCAGATAATCCAATAAACACTTCTCTACCATAGTCGAAAAGACTATTAAAACCGATTGTACTAAATAAATGAACTGTTGTTACTAAGAGAATTTTGTGATACTAGACAAATAGGTCCAACTTGATTTCAGTTTCTCAGTGTACACGAGGTGTGTAGAGAACTTAATTCATTAAAGGGAAATATAAGAGCCGGGATTAGATAATATAGATAGCAAAATTTTAAAAATTCCTCACCTATAATCTCTGATACCCTTTTCTTATATTTATAACCTTTGTATTCAGAAATGCTATTATCCAAAATATTTTAAAGAAGCTAAAGTTTTGCTATTTTTAAAATCTGGTGACCCACAGGATCCTTCGAACTACAGACCGATTTCCTTTTTGTCAAATTTTGTCTAACCTTTAGAAAAGCACCTTAAGCAAAACCTTCAAAGGCATTTCGTTACACATAAATTTTTTCATTCAAATCAAAGGGGTTTTAGAGAAAATCATTCATGTCAGAGGGTTTTCTTACCAATCTAGTAGAACATTGACATTTAAAATATCAATGATGACTTCTCACTGGAACGATATTTGTGGACTTGCTAAAGCCTTCGATGTTATTAACCATGATCTCCTCTTAAAAAAACTTACTTGTATGTTTAACTCCAATGTCGTCAACCCTTCTCTCATCTTTTCTATCAAACAGAAGGCAGATAGTTGTCAAGATAGAAATCATCCACTTTCATAACATCAATTTCGGTGTGCCTCGGGGTTCAGTCTTGGGACCAATATTATTTACAATTTACATAAACGACTCCCTCTTTACATTTCCTCTCTTGTGAACTTTCGCTGATGACACCACCTTACACAATAAAGGAAAAAATGCAGATGTAGTGTGCGCTGACTTACAAAATGACGTTAAACAGGCTCATAAAATGGACAGAACTCAATCATATGAATTTCATCCTAAAAAATCTAAATTCATGTTAATATCAACAAGGCAAAAGCGAAAAAATATAAAAGATAATCTTAAGGAATTAAAGATACATTATAACGTTTTAGATGAAGTAAGTTCTCACAAACTATTTGGGTCTTATTATCGACAATAATTTATCCTGAACAATCAGCTTTCGACTTTATCAAAACGAATATCGAAAAAGGTCTTTCAGCTTAAAGAACCCAAACATTTCTTGGATCAACACACCTCGAAATTTTTTTTTCATGCTTATATTCAAAGCATGTGGACTATGCTTCAACCTGTTGGGATTTAGCTGGTAAAGCCTCCTTAAGGCATCTTAAAAGTCTCTACAACGCTCTCTCAAACTTATACTTCTTAAATCTTCGTCTCTGGAAATAAGTGATTATAAAGAACAAACATCTTGCCTTTTGAATTTAAATGTATCTTCAACAAAGTTGTCTTTATGTTAAATTATAATAACCTTGCACCATTTTATCTCCGAGAGAAATTTTCCGTACGAGAGTTTCGTAACAAAACACGATATTTATCCCCGTCCAAGAACTGATCTCTTTATGACACTTTTATCTATTCAGGAGGAAAATTATAGAATGAAATCCAAGCAACATAAAAAGCAAAAATAGTTTATTATCTTTCAAAAAAGCATACCACAGAAAATTTAATGGAAAAGTTATAAATGGTTGTTTCTTTCAGTTGGACCGAATTTTAAAGATACAATATTTTACCTTCTCTTTTACCCATCTCTCTCTCCTCTCTCTCTCTCCCCTCCTCTCTCTCTCTAAATCTCTCTCTCTCTCTCTTTTCCCTCTCTCTTATATCCTGAAAAATATCTTGGTAATAACTTATAAATGGGCATAGGGACTCACTTGTCAGATTTAGAACAAGAACCTCAGGGTTTTTATTCATAAAAAAAGGTGGTTTACATCAATTCGACCCGAGTTTGGTGTCTCTCTCTCTCTCTCTCTCTCTCCCTTTTCTCTTCTCTCTCTCACTCTTCTCTCTCTCATCTCTCTCTCTTTTCTCTCTCTCTCTACTCTCTTCCCTCTCCTCTCTCTCTCTCTCTCTCTCTATATCCTGAAAAATATTCTTGGTGAAAAACTTTTAAATGGGATAGAGACTCACTTGTCAAATTTAGAACAAGAACCCAGTTTATAGTCATACAAAAGGGGTTTACATCAGATTCGACCATGAGTTCGGTGTGCCCGTTATGTTCGAATGGTTCGAAGATGAGATGGGATTTCTTATTCGATTGTTGTGAATATAATGAATTAAAGAAACACAAGGGAGTCTGCTTACAAAAAACAAAGCGCAAAGGCATAACAAAGAAAAATACTGCATCAGAAAATGAAGACATATTAATCACTTGCTGCGTTCATTGCGAAAGCAAATAATATAGGAAGAAAAATTAGATTGTTTAGTTATCAGATTTTTTATCATGAAATGTAACTCTGTTAGTTATCTATTGTGTTTATGTTGTGCTGAAGGAAAAGAAATAGCTATCACTAACTGTTGATTCATAGGTCGGTTGGTCAAAGATTACGACCCAAACAAAAGGATGCTTTTTACAAAGCTGTTTGATTTTGCATTATTTCTGTTATCGCCAGTTGTAATTTTGCACTTTGATTTATGATTGCGCTTCCTTTGGGATTAACCGAAAGAGCTATTGCCAATAAATTCTTGTCATTGTCATTGTCATTCTCTCTCTCTCTCTCTCCTCTCTTCCACTCCTCTCTCTCTCTCTCTCTCTCTCTCTCTCTCTCTCTCTCTCTCTCTCCTCTTTCTTTCTCTTATTACCTTCATGTAATGTTAAATGCCATGCCTTGCTTCTGCCCCCCTTTTCCTTTTTCCCCTCACCCTGTCTCTCAATGCTATTTTTTGTTTAAATCCCCTCCCCTCTCTCTCTCTCTCTCTCTCTTCTTCTCTCTCTCTCTCTCTCTCTCTCTCTCCTCTCTCTCTCTCTTCCCTCTCTCTCTCTCTCTCTCTCTCTCTCTCTCCTCTTATGCCCCCACCCCACCATATCCCACCCCTTCTTCTGTGTTCACTCTTGTACATTAGGTTTGTTGCATTTGTATTATTATATTTCAGAATTTGTATCTTTCTTTCTTTTCTTTTGGCCCCGGGGGGCTGGGTGTAAAAAGCAGTTATGCTTTCTCCACTACCCTCTGAAATAAAAATTCGTTCGTTGTTCGTTCGTTTTCTCTCTCCCTCCTCTCTCTCTCTCTCTTTTCTCTCTCCTTCCTCCCCTCTCTCTCTCTCTCTCTCTCTCTCTCCCTCTCTTTGGGATTTATTAAAAAAACAATATTATTTCATTTACTTTTTCTTCTTCCCCGGATATACATGTTTTGCATTATCAACAAAGTAATTTTTGCATTTTGAATCAAAAGCAAAACTCTCCCCCTCTCTTTTTTTACTTCTCTCTCTCCTCCCTCTCCTCTCCTCTCTCCTCTCTCTCTTCTCTCTCCTCCTCTCATCTCTCTCTCTCTCTCTCTCTCCTTTTCTCTCCCCTCTTTTCTCTCTCTCTCCTCTCACTCTGTAATTTATTCAAATCCACATTGTTTTAATATGTTTTTTCTTGATATACATGTTTTGCAATATCAAGAATGTATATTTTGCTTTTTTTAATCAATGTAAACCTCTCTCTCTCTCTCTCTCTCTCCCGTTTTCTCTCTCTCTCTCTCCTCTCTCTCCTCTCCTTCTCCCCTCTCTCTCTCTCCTCTCTCTCACTCTCTCTCTCTCCTTTTCTATGCTTTCTCTCTCCATTAATTAAAATCTATATTTTTTTTATCTGTGATGTATGTACTATACTATGCACTATTATTTATGTATGTATTTGCTTTTTGCAAAATGGAAATTCGTCTCTCCCCTCTCTCTCTCCTCTCTCTCTCTCTTTCTCTCCTTCTCTCTCTCTCTCTCATCTCTCCTCTCTCTTCTCTCCTCTCTCCCTTCTCCTCTCTCTCTCTCTCTCCCTGCAATATTCAAATCGATATTATTTGAATTTTCTCTTTTTAAACCCCGGGTGTATTATGAACAATGTATATTTTTGCGTTTTGAAACAATGGAAATCCCCCTCCCCTCCCTCCCCCTCTCTCTCTCTCTCCCTCCCCTCCCTCCCTCTCTCTCTCTCCTCTCTCACTCTCTCTCCTCTCTCTCCCCTTCTCTCTCTCTCCTCCTCCCTCTCATCTCTCTCCTTTTCTCTTATTCTAATGTCCTTATATTTGATGTACAGCTTTGTATTTTGAACAATTTTTCCCCTCGTAATAATGAAATCATCTCTCCTCTCTCTCTCTTTTCTCTTCTCCTCTCCTCTCTCACTCTCTCTCTCTCTCTCTCTCTCTCTCTCTCTCTCCCTCTCTCTCTCCCCCCCTCTCCCTCCCTCCCCCCTCCCTCCCCCCCCTCCCTCTCTCTCTCTCTCTCTCTTTTTTTCTCTCTCTCTCTCCCTTTTCCTCTCTCTCTCTCCTTCCTCTCTCTCCTCTCTCTCCCCCTCTCCCTCCCCCCC
>JAFLJL010004802.1:0-15297 GCA_018398815.1 Conus ventricosus
CACCTCCATCTTTGAGAACCAATTCTCATTTTTGATGAATAGTTTCTGTTGCTTTTGTCACCCCTTCTAGCTGATCTATTGAGAATAGTTCTGTTCTTTTACTGTCTGTTCTTGAACTCTGCTGACCTCATACTGCTGCAAAGTGGTGTAACTTGTTACATTTCTTACATCTCTTGCCGTATGCTGGGCATCCTTCACCTGGCTTGTGTGAATCTCTCTGTCCACAGTAACCGCATGGTGTCTGTAAAGCTTTCTTGCTGCTTTTGTGTCTTCTTGTTCGAAGGGCTTGAATTAGGTCTATCTCTTTATTTTGATCTCTGCTCTCTTCTCTCTACTTTTGCGACTGACTGTCTTTCCATGTCTTCCAGTTGTAATGTGGTTTCCTCATCTTGAGCTGCTTCTAAAAAGAACTTGTAAGGTTCATCTTCTTTGAAATTGCTTTTTTTATGATGTGCTTATTCCTTGTGGTTTGGATTAAATGTTCCAGAATCCTATCATCTTCTGTGTCTCCAAATTCACACTCTTTAGCTTTCTCTCTGAGTCTTGTAGAGTATGAATTAATTGATTCTCCCGATTCTGTCTCATCTTCAAGAACTGGTATCTTGCATGCTGTTTATTCTGTTTTGGCTTGAAGTGGTTGTTCAATTTCTCCCTCAACCGGTGTATGTATCAGCCCCTTCTACATTTGGTAAGCTTTTTGCTAAGCGGACAACCTCTGCGCCTCCGTAGATCAACAAAGCATCACTTTGTCTTCTACTTCTGTAATCTTGAAATATCTGAACTCTCTCTCTATTTCCTCTAGCCAATCTTCCCATGCTTTAGCTGTATGCAGAGGATTGTCAGGGATGACAAAAGGTCTTGCTCTGAGGTGTCGGTTTGATGCCTCTGCCATGACGATATAGAAACTCTAAATCTAGAAAGTAACTGAGTTTTCTCTATGCTGATTGACAGAATCTCTAGATCTAGTGTACTGATAACTGCTTGTTATTCCTACCACCGTTTATCTTGAATCTGTAAAAACCCAGCAAGGTCACGAAAACCAGTAACGTAATCAAAATCTAGATCTAGAATCCATTGATTTTCCAACGTCACGCACGTCTGCTAACATTGATTCATTGCAGCTTACTAACCCGCACTCTAGGGATCGATATTCTTTGTTCATCCTCGTCGCCATTGATAAGTCTGCCTACCTGACTTGTGATGGTAGTCTTCTTGTCCTAGTCGCTGTCTCAGTTGCCTCTCCGCTCCCTGGATTGTCTGCGTACTCCGCACTCGACGGTTGGTCCCCCAAAAGCCCCGGATGCCGGAAGTCTCGTGTATTGTGGTCGTTGATGTGGGCGTTACCCGATATGGTAATCGAGCTTGACTACGAGTCCGTACTTATCACATATGGCGACGTGGACGTTCTATGACCCCTAACTTCAGCATCGCCGCCACTTCATCTTTCACTGTATTCCTCTGTGCGTATGGTACAGGGTATGGTTTGCAACGCACAGGAGTGAGTCTCGCAAACGGATATGACATTCCTCCAAGTCAGTCTGCGACGGTAGGTCCGTAAACACGTCAGGGTACGCCTTGGTCAGCTCTCTGAGAGCCTGAGCGAACGCTGGGTCATCCGTTCCAATTACCACATCATCAGCTGTCTCGGATGCCTCCAAGGGTATCACAGGTAGTCCTTGGTTGTAATGGGGGTCACTCCCTCAGTCTCCTCCTCGATCACAACACGCCCTCATGACCGCCGTCATTTGGTTTTCTTCTTCCCTCTCCTTGAATAGCTGTGAGGAAACCCATGGTCCCGTCTACAGTGTCACCCATGTCAGTTTTCCTATTGGTGGTGTGACGGCTCGGATGGCTGCCGGGTGTGATGCTCTTCTCTCTCATTGTACTTTTTCAGGAGATTCGTATGGAATACCTTGGTGCCCCCGTTCCATTTGGATTTTGTAATCCACTTCTCCTAACTGACTACTCCCCGGGTATGGCCCTTTTCCCAGGGCCAGTTCCATCTTGTTGACCTTCTCGGGGCGAAGCACTAAGACTCGCTCCCGGGCCTGAACTCCCTAAATTTTGGGCCCTTTGCGGTCAAACTGGCGCTTTTGAGTCTCACCCGCCTTGATCAGTGCTTCCTTCACGATCTCACATGTGTCCGCGATCTTGGTACGCAGCTCTACAACGTATTCCGGTTTGCAGTTCGAGTCTCGGGTTCTTCCGGGTGCAGCCAGTTTCCTTGGGGATCTTCATGGGGGGCCCTCTCACCCGTCTCCCATAGAGCATTCGAATGGCGAAAACCCTTGCTGCCTGTGGTGCCTCACGATATGCAACAGTGCAGCCGGAATCCAGGGGTCCCTTTCCCTTTTGGGCTGTTCCATGGCAAGGCGTTTAAAGCATCTTCTTCATGTTGCATTGAAACTTTCTACCACCCGTTACTTTGGCGTGATAAGGCGTTGACGTCACCCCCTTTGATCGCCAGGAGCCCTGTGACCTCCGCATAGTTCCGCTGTGAATTGGGCCCCCTCTGTCTGAGAGTACCACTCGGGAATCCCGGTCCTTGCCCACATGGTGAACAAAGCCTCTGCTACTGTGCAGTATCAATGTAACGGAGTGCTGTGGCTTCGGGTACCTATGGCATAGTCTACTTGGACCAAGATAAATCGGTTCCCCTTACTGCCCGCTGGCACGACAGGCCCTACCAGATCCACTCCCACTTTGTCAAACGGATTCCCTGCGACAAGAAGATCTCACTGGGGGCACTGGGGGCACTCTACCTTGTCTATAGCCCCTTTTGCATTCGGGGCATGATCTGCAGAAACTGAGCCACTTCCTTACACATCCCAGCCATAGAATCCTGCACACTCTAGCTTTTGTTCGTTTAGTCCCCATGTGTCCTGCCATGGTACATCATGAGCCATCTTCATGACCTCAAGCCTCATATGCTTGGGAACACACATTTGGGGTTTGTAGTCTCATGTGGCGTGGTGTACGTCCTCCCCAAAGATCCATCCGGGTCTCCAAAAGTCACCCAGCCATGACCTGACCGAGTCTCGTACACCATTCTCTGTGGCCCCCCGGGGGTCATCCAACGTTGGGCCCTTCCCCCTTTCATCTTCTTGAGGTCTTAAAAGTCCACCCCAAGACCTGCTTTGTGACGGGCAATCCCTGGGTTGGTTCTCGCTGCCTTTTTGGGCCTGAGCTCGTGTCATGACAGCCATCACTGCTGTAGGATTTGCGTAAACGGGTACTTTCTGCGGTGCATCTTCCCACTCATTACAGCCCAATTCCCTATTAGGACTTGCTCACAGGGTTTCTTAAACACTATACAACAATTTTGCCCTCCACGAAGGGTGACGATACATGCACCTTGGCCACAGGTACCTTGTACGAAGTGCCATTTCTCAGCCATCTTCACATCCACCCCCTTTCCCAATAGTCTCCGGGGTCAACCAGTGCTTCAGCCACTACAGTATAGTACTCCATGTCCTTAGACCTCTCACACTTGGGGGCCATTCACGTAACAAAGCACCGGGGTTGTAATGCTTCGCAGCACACGTCATGCAGGGGGACGGTGGGCTCTCGCCTCGAGGCTCTCTAACTCGCCCCCCAGTACTCCCTAGCCACCGATGGTTTGTTACCCTTCCCACCTGTGCTTCCTTTGTCACCAAGCCTTTTTCGTGGGCACGATGCACTCAGGTGCCCTTTGTCGCCGAAACCCCCCCAACACGTCATATCCCCCCCGACTTATCAATGACTGTGGTGTTACACCGCCCTCTCCCTGGACAGGCCTACCCCTTTGGGCGCCGTCAATTTGGGTTTGCTTCTGGATGCCTGCCCCCAAACTATGCCCTGGGGCTGACCTCGCTGAGCTCGTTCTCTCTGCACCCCCCTCATCGCTCCTTGGCCTCTGCCAGGCGAGTAGCACATGCAGCCACTTCTTCTGCTCCTTTGGTATGATTCCTTCCCCTTTTTGATAAAAAATCAGCAGAGAGCTGGTCGTATAGGCGCTCCTGAAGGAATAAATCTAAGACATCATTAGGCTTACTTTGGTCCTTGTCAGCAGATACACACCACTGGAGAAACATGCCCTAAGCCTGTCCAGCATCTGCTCAAATGTTTCAGCCACCTTCTTTTCCATCTTTCTGAACTGTTGACGGTAGGCGTCTGCGTCAAGGCGAAAATACCTGAGCAAGGCAGTTTTTTACTTCTGCGTAGACCCCCCAACTTATCTGCAGATAACTTGGGGACTGCATCCCTAGCCTTCCCTTGGAGCAAAAGCCACTAACTGACAGGGCCCATGCAGTTGGATGCCAACCACACAGCTTGGCAAACCTGCTCAAAATGCTGTAGGTATTCGCTACAACTCCTCATCATCTCTCATTAGCTGCAGCTTGACGTGTTTCCTATCGGCCCTTTTCTCTCTTGCTCTTAGCCGCCTCCTTCTCCTCCACCCTTCTCTCTCTCTTTATTTGCATCTCTTCTTCCCTTCTATCCTCGTCCCTCAGTGCCTGAGTTCCTCCTTGATAGCCTGCTCGCGCTCCCCTATCCAGCCGCTGCTGCTCCACCCCCACGCTTGTAATTAACTTTCCTCGCGCTTGACCGCAACTTTTCCCTCCTTGCGAGCCTCCTTCTCAAAAGCCTCACGCCTGAAGGCCTCCTCTTTTCCCTGAGCATCTCGCTGAGACGTAACTCTCTTCCCTGCCTCCTGCTTAAGCCGCAACTCTTCCTCCTTGCGACCTCCTCTTTTCCCTGCGCATCTCGCTTGAGACGTAACTCCTCTTCCCTTGCCTCCTGCTCTCTTTCCTTTGCGCATCTCGCTTGAGACGTAACTCCTCTTCCTTGGCCTCGCGCTTAAGCCGCAACTCTTCCTCCTTGCGAACCTCCTCTTTTTCCGGCCGGGCCACCTCTCCAGGCGTGGGCCTACAAAGTCCGCCAACTCCCCTCCCTGTAACCCCAGCTTCGACCTAACCGAACATATTTGTCGGCCAAGGTGTCCAGCTGTTGCTCCGCCATAACCTCCTTCACCAACCTACCTGCATGCTCCCTTAACTACCGGAGACGTTGCCGCAGGAGTAGGATTTCCCTGAGCCCTTGGCCAGTTGTGAACGCAATTTAAACGTCACTCGGGTATGAAACATACTGAACTACCAAGACTAGCTAACCGCTCCTGCGGCTTGAACCAAACATACAACGTTGGATATACACTATATTGTTTTTAGGATCTGCACCCGGTAACCTATAATAACTGTACTAAAACTAAACGGGTACAATCACCATGCCAAAGATACCACACACAGGGCCGCTCGCATAACCCATCATATATGGGGAGTCAAAATACATCAAAAGTCCACCCTTCCAGAGGAAACTAACTCGCAAGATCCCGCAACACCGAGAACAAACCGCCCCCAAACGTTGGATTGCCCAAAATACCATAAGACTGCCCTCTTGCCAACAGCTGACAACAATGTCAAATCCAAACAACGATCAACCAAACTAGCCCCCTCTGGCCAGCCACCAACCACTGGTCGACACCAATTAACCACCACCAAATTTGGGCATAAAATGAAATAGCTGTATTTCCCACAAACAATGGCAGACAACAAAATAACTATAGCTTTCTACAACAAATGGCAGAAAACAAAATAATTAAAGTTATTTACACTATCGTGACCCCAGGGACAAACAGACATTACAGACAAAGCACATCACCCCACACACTAACAACGGCAATTAGCAGCCCTTACACGCCTGAGTCTCGTTGTCTAATGCCTCCACCCTTACTAGGCACGCACCCTCCAACCACCCACTGACTACTCTATTTCCAATGTTTACACTCAGAGTGAGTCTGTATGCTTGCCTGAAGTTCCTCTAACAACCCCCGCTAACCAACCTTCCTTAAAACCAATTAACTCCACATACCCCCTAATTGTACCCCGCATCTCCACCATATGTCAGGCTCGCTAAGACCTGAACTAACTGGGGAGGGACAGACAGACTTACAGACCTACAATACCTAACTCCCCAACTCAAAAAGCAATCCAAAACCAGATGAACAGTTCACACATGTAAAATTTCATTCAAACCATGACACCGGGTCCATAACACTGAATATTCCACTTACTACCCACAACAATCACTTTCTCTCAAACTAAAACTTTCAACCACTTAACCCCATTCGCACACAAAAATTTCTAGTCACACACACCCCTGCCAACCAAACTAACACAAGTCAAAAATTAATTAATGACTAACCTTAATTTGGTCAAATCCCAATGTGCCCAGCCTGGTGCGATGCATCGCTACATGCAATACAACTCACACGACCGATAACAACCTTGGCTATTGGCCCAACAGACACTGTGAATCCGAGACTTACTCAACAAATTCACTTACCGGCTCATACACAAGCCAGCGACCAGGGAATAAACTCCAACACAATGACAGACCAAACACCAATAAAGAATGCCCAGAACTACAATTTGTAACACAGTGACAGACCAATCACGATAAAAAAATGCACAAAACTACAAAAATTTCTGCAATGTTCACACACTTTCAAGTTTAAAATTAAACCGGTCACATTCCAACAACGGCACTTAAAGCACGCATGACCAATTAATAACCTAGTAACTGGGTTGCTATAAACTACTCGCAGAGAATGCCCAACCAAGTTGTCCAACATATAAAAATGTTGATATAAATGTTTTTTGCCACCACACAAAAGAAAATTTGTCTCGAAAACCTGGCAGCCTGCGACACACACAAGTAATGACTAATTAGCCAACAACTAAACCAGCTATACAATAATATTTCTAAATAAATTTAAAGTCACTAAAGATTTTTGCTATGTCTTTCACACACTGGTAGTCCACTGCACGACTGATGAATGACGGCTCATTTCCTTGATCCTGGAAATAATTTTCAACGCTGTTACCTCAACCAGCCCCTGTTTGTCGTCAACTTTCACATGCACCACTCGGCCTGTCACAGCAACAGAAGAGTACCCACGCTCTGTCACTCCTACACAGGGATCCCGTCACCAGCTAAGGCAGGACTACGGGCCCGCCAGCTAAGGCAGGATGCAGGAGATATCTGTGGACACATACAGGCACATCCCCACTAAGACCTATCATGAATCCCATAGTGCCCTACACATACTAATTCATGTTCATCATGAGCACCACCCATGGGAGTCAAAGTCACTACTGGAATATTCTGTCTCTTAACTAACTAACCCCCCCTCCAATCACAAGAGCACCCAATGGTAACCTTATCCAAAAGAAAACCAGCATTAGCACTTAGCTTTAATCTAATTTTTATCCATTTGTATAAAAGGAAGAGATTTCCAACAGACTATATACAGCTTACTTTACAAAAACATCAGTTTCCACACAGTAGTAAAACAATCAAAATTTAACCTTCATCCAACTTTCCACATAGCCCGGTCCGACTCCACAGCCACTATTAAGTACTTTCCTTAGATAGCAGAACAACCTTTTAAAAACCCATTTCATAGCTTCCCACCCCAATTTCCCAATGTTTGGAACAAGGTCCAAACATATGTAACTTGGGAAAAAAAGAGATAAAAGATGCAGATAGTTATTGCCCAAAATAAATCTGTCGGTCACGGGCACGCCAAATGCTGTAAACATCACTTACAACTTACAGCCTATGTCAAATCATGGGGCAACCCACACACAACCACATCACAACCCCCCCAAAAAACTTCCGGGCTGTCAATCTTTTGTTAAAGTTGATCTTTTGCTGACCCTATCCAGCTGGCTTACTCCAACTGACTGAGCAATGCACATAAGGGTTTACAAACATATCATCATAAGGTTGACAAACATATCATCATATACAACTTAAAACCAACAATTTCAAACAATGGCTGTCTCCCCTGATTAACTTCCAGACAGGTTCAACATACTAGCAACCACACAAATAAAAATATAATTCCTGGTCGGCATTAAGGCCTACTAAAAAAGACAAACAGATCATAAATGACACCGACAGGTTTCCATGGCTGAAATTACTGAAAGATCACATGAATGAAAAGTACTCACACATGCACAAAACACCCTACATTGAACTTACAAAGCCCAAACTCATATCATCCAATATAACCACCAATCAACCATTAAAACTGTTTAATTACAAAACCCATAGCCCTTCCCGGGACTAACGCAGCCCCGTCCTGCACCCTCAGACGCTTCCCGCCTCCAGCTGCCCAAATCAACCAATACAGATAAGGATTTCCTTTTGAGTTCCCCCGTATCCTGGCTCAATCCAACCCCAACCAGGTTTAGATGATAGGATTACTAAAATGTCTACACTGAATTATACAAACGTACCTTGAACCAACACGTGTCCGCCCAACTCCGAGATGGTTGTCCAGCGCCACCAAGGCCACCCCCAGACCGGCACGTCACAGCACCCAACCACAGCAACCAAGTCTTTCGCCCACCAAGGTTCAGGAACACAGGGTTTCAGTTCGACACAAACACACAACCAAGTCTCACCCCCCAAGGTTTCAGAACACAGGTTACAGTTCGACACAAACACAGCAACCAAGTCTTTACAAATTACAGTAACGACAGTCCTTCAACTGTACTTCCAACAGCGAGAAGAAAAACAATCACACAGAAACACAGAATCCGTCCTCTCCAGACTCAAGCAGCTCCGCTAATCCTTAAGTCCGAACCCTGAACACAAGGTTTCCTAAAAGGGTTCACCAGGACTTTCAACATAGAATCAACACAAAACAACGTCAGAGACTCCACTCTGAAGCAGCTGCAAAAAAAACACTGAGCGAAAAGTCACCAATCCCCAGCCTGCTTACAGTCAACTTGGGTGTGATTGGACAATTCAACGTAAGGTCAACTACGACCGGCCAACTCACCCGTGAGGATGATGCATGAACCCAATTTCCCCACTTCCCCCGGGCAAAACACTAAAAAGTTTAAGATACCTCCCTAACCCTCTCCCAAGCTGTGCTGTCACACAGAAATCCACTGACGCACACACACGCATGCGACGTGAGCGGGAAAAGTCGCCGGCTCACCCCAGCACATAAAGAGGAAATATTGACTCTAAAGCGAACCACGCACGATACGCTGACATGGAACATGATCATTTCCCCACATGCAGAAGTTTAAACATAGTCGACTCCACTAGATCTATCAGTAACATATTTCAATACATGTACGGGCTCAAGTCGCAATGTCAGTGAACCCTGACATACCCCCCTTCCAAGATTGAACTCTACTTCAATTAACGACAGGTAGACAAATGCTTCCTAACCACAGTATGCTAATAAACGCATACTCCAGATACCCTCCAAAATTTAACCCAGCCTACTGAGGTAGTCAGCTGCGCCATTCTGATCACCCGGATAGCCTCAACTTGAACTGGTAGGGCTGCAGCTGTAGTGCCCACCGTGGGAACCCTTCCACTAGTCGACTTGAAACCCCCTCGAGATACGCAAGGGAGAGGGTCTACCTGTATCACAAACTTTGTACCGTACAGTACTCGCAAACTTAATTTACTCCCCACACCAGTGCTAGGCACTCCTTCCCCGACTGTGGGTAGTTCTCTCAGCAGGCAAAGCTTCTTGCTAGCACATGCCAGTGGGTGTAGCACACCCTCCTGTTCCTGGAGTAGAATGGCTTCCGATCCCTGTCTCAGATGCATCCCGTTCGCATAACGAACTTGCCATCCGGGACTGGGAGCCGCACACAGCGGTGCACAGAACTTCTCCTTGAGACTCTCGAACGCTTCCCGATCGGTGTCCAGCGAACTTTCCTTGGTTCGCCACCCTTGGTCAGGTTGGTCAGAGGCAGAGCAATATCGGAAAACTGAGGATGTATCGGCGGTAGTAGCCTACCAGGCCCAAAAAACTAAAGGACCTGCTTTTTGTTTCAGTTTTGATGCTTCCCGATCTTAGCCATCTTGTCCCCCCGTAGGGCCCAAACTTCCCTCCACCAACCTTGTTCCAAGGTACTCGACCTCACGGCAACCGAGCTCACACTTGTTGGCCTTGCTGTCAGGTTGCACTCTCGCAGGGCCTTCGAATAACGTCCAAGCGCTAGGGTGTGATCTTCCTGAGTCTCTGTGGCCACCAGGATGTCGTCGATGAAGTTAAATATCTTCTCTGTATCAAGGGGGGAGCATCAGCTTCCTCATCATTTGAGTGAATACCGCTCCTGATGTACACAAACCGAATGGTACCACCCGCCACTGGAAACAACCCTGAGGATGATGAATGCTGTTTTGGGTCGGTCCTCCTCAAACCACAGGATTTGCCAATAGCCTTTAGCCAATCGATTTTGCTGAGGGAAACCCCTTTTGCCCAAGCTTTGCGAATAGATAGTCTACCTTGGCATTGGCTCACAGTCAAACCCACGACCTTGTTTAAACCGCCTGTAATCCACGCAGAAGCGATCTTCCCGTCCTTTTTCTTAACAAGGGCTATGGGCGATGCATATTGATAAGTCTGCCTACCTGACTTGTGATGGTAGTCTTCTGGTCCAGTCGCTGTCCCCAGTTGCCCTTTTCCGCTCCCCCGGATTTTCTGCGTACTCCGCACTCGACGGTTGGTCCCCCAAAAGCCCCGGATGCCGGAAGTCTCTGTATTGTGGTCGTTGATGTGGGCTTACCCGATAAAGGTAATCGAGCTTGACCACGAGCCGTACTTATCATCTCCCCTTCGTTTAAACTGAGTACTGGGTTATCTAAATCTAGCTGAAGCTGCTTTTTCCATAATAAAAGTTCTGGGACTGATGTCTTTCAAAGACTTAAAAGATTCTGCCTATTGCCATGATAACATAATTCCAATGAATCCATAAAATGTTCTGCAACCAATGTCCCTCCACAAAACAATAAAAGGGTTGTGACTGTTATCACTAATTGTTCAACAAGGTTTTCTCACTACCTGTGAGTACCTTGAGCTCTCACTACTTGTGACCTTTCCCATCTTCTATTTACATTTGGAGTGGTACTCCTAAAATGTTTTTGTAACCAAATGAGTACCACTCCTGTCTTCCTGGTGTTCTTTATAAATGAGCTTTTCCACCGGTTTTTCTTTTCCCGGGAGGATCTTCCCCAATGTTGGAGGAGAATGATCATTCTGATCGAGTCTCTCTCTATGTTCCCTCCGACATATGAGTTCTGGTTGATTTGGAAGCGTGGCTGTCCCTTCTGCTGATAAACCATCATCCTCTGATCTGGTTGTAGCCCTTTTTTTCTGTGCTTGTCACTATTGCTTCCTTTTCTGACATGCTTGGTTAAGAGTTGGGTTCTGGTTTGTCATTTCTAAATGGCTTCCGGCGTGGATAAAAAGTTTTCCTGGTTTTGTTCGGTTGCGTGTCGTTCTCTTTCAGCAATGTCTTTTCTGTTTTCCAGCACTGTGTTTTCTAGTTTGAAATGGCGGCATCTCTGTGGGTCTCTTTATTGTCGTAAATCCCCCCTGGCTCTTATGCTGGATCCGCTGATCTGACAACCACATAGAATGATGGTTCATACGCTGTTGTTAGTTGGTTTGCTTCATCTGTCTTACCAGAACATGGTCTCCGATGATGAAGTGCATTCGGTGGCATTTGGGGTCTGCGTGTTTCTTCATTTTCAGCTTGTACTGGAGATCCTTGTCAGCAATGTCGCTCTTGTCATTCTGTTTTTCTTCTAGTCCTTCCCGGCGATACTGTTGTCGTAATCCACTTTTGTCCTCACCTCTCTGTTCATCAAGGCCCTATAAGGACTTGTCTGGTTGCTGGGTGTGCTGTCGACCTGTAACCCATTAACATTTTCTGGATTTTCGATTTCGAGTTCTCCTTTGTTAAGTATGCAATCTGCTCAGTTTTATTCAGGTTTCTCATGAAGCTTTCAGCCTCCCATTTGCCTCGGGTGGCAGGTGTTACTCTATGGGGTTTTATTCCCAATTCTTTCCGTGAATCGTTGGGAAATTCCCGCTGAATTGAATGGAGTCCATTATCCTCTCAATTCTCTTGGGTATGCCATGGTTTGCCATTATCTTCCACCCGTGTTTGATGATTGATTTTTCATGACGTTTTAGTAAAAACCGTTCTACTTCCGCATATCTGGTTCTTTTATCTATTACGACCAAATTGTAATGACCGTCTGCATATGGCCGCCAAAGTCCATGGAAAGTGTGCCATGGTGCTCGGAATTGGGTTCACCTTGACTGTTTTTGGTCTGTCTGCTTTTTGGTGACTTGGCACTCGAAACATTCGCCAAAAGTGCTTCTAACATCTGTTCATTTTTGGGAAACCCAAAACTTCTCCCGCATCATTTGCTTCATCTGGTCATTCCCAGGTGTTTCCTAAGCTTGCCTGATTTAATGACTTTCTTCTGCAATCCTCTTGGAAAACACAATCTGTGATAGTCTGAAAATCAATCCTTCACCATGAAAAGGTCACTTTGATTGATAAGAAGGGTTGTATGTCTGGATCTCTTCTATGGAAACTCCCAGTCACCTTTGAAGAGCGTTCTTTCCCTTTCTGCAGTTGTTCATCTTTGAGATTTTCTGATTTGATTTTGTCCACCACGATTGTGTCTGACTGGATGATTGTCTTTGATAGCTGCTTCTGCTAAAATCGTCTCTTCGCTATCTGTTGCCCTTTGGGTATGGATTCTGGATAAAAAAATCCAAGGGATCTGCTGCGTCTTTGCCTGCTCATAAACTATGTCAAGTCTACGTCTTAAGCTCATAACCCACTTCTCTATTCTTGGCGTAGCTTGCGGTGGGCTTGCTGAACAAAGAATTAGTGGTTTGTGATGTGATGATCTTGAATCTCGTGCTCCTAGCAAGTAAATCCCCAATCTGTTCTTTGCCATGCGACTGCCAAAGCGCCCCTTTTCTGTTTGGCTGTATCTTGTCTCGGTGTCTCCCTTCAGCTTCAACCTTGCATTCTGATTCTGTTCTCTAAGGCTTTAAACTGATGTTTGTCCATGATGTTAAAGTCAGCTTCCCTATCAGGTTCAGCCTCATGAAAACATTGTTGACTTGAACCTCAACTGTTTTGTCTTCATATGTCTTCTTGACTTGCTTTACAGTTTGAGGTAAACGAATTCTTCATCTGATGAAATGTTGCTTTTGTCACCCTCTTCTGACTGGGAAACGATTGAGAATAAGTTTCTGTTTTTTTTTACATGTCTTTCTTTTAACTCCCGCTGAAACCCGCATACTGCTGCAAAGTGGGGTAAATGTTACATTTCTTACATCTCTTGCCGATGCTGGGCATCCTTCCCTGGCTTTGTGAATCTCTCTGTCCACAGTAACCGCATGGGGTCTGTAAAGCTTTCTTGCTGCTTTTTTGTCTTTCTTGTTTGAAGGGCTTGAATTTTGGTCTATCTCTTATTTTTTATCTCTGCTCTCTTCTCTCTACTTTGCACGACTGCTTCCATTCTTCCAGTTGTAATGTGGGGTTCCTCATCTTGAGCTGCTTTTTAATAAGAAAATTGGGAAGGGTTTATCTTCTTTGAAATTGCTTTTTTTATGATGTGCTTATTCCTTGTGGTTGGATTAAATGTTTCCAGAATCCTATCATCTTCTGTGTCTCCAAATTCACACTCTTTAAACTTTCCCCTCTGATCTTGTAAGTATAAAAAATTGATTCTCCCGAGTTTCTGTCTCATCTTCAAAACTGGTATCTTGCATGCTGTTTATTCGTTTTGGCTTGAATGGTTGTTCAATTTCCCCCTCCCAAACCCGGGGGTATTATCAGCCCCTTCTACATTTGGTAAGCTTTTGCTAAGCGACAACCTCTGCGCCTCCCTAATCAACAAAGCATCACTTTTGTCTTCTACTTCTGTAATCTGAAATATCTGAACTCCCCTCTATTTCCTCTAGCCAATCTTTCCCATGCTTAGCTGTATGCAAAAGGGTTGTCAGGATGACAAAAAAGGTCTTGCTCTGAGGTGTCGGTTTTTATGCCTCTGCCATGACATATAGAAACTCTAAAACTAGAAATAACTGAGTTTTCTCTATCTGATTGACAGAATCTCTAGATCAGTGTACTGATAACTGCTTGTTATTCCTACCACCGTTTATCTGAATCTGTAAAACCCAGCAAGGTCACGAAAACCCGTAACGTAATCAAAATCTAGATCAAAAATCCATTGATTTCCAACGTCACGCACGTCTGCTAACTTTGATTCATTGCAGCTTACTAACCCGCACTCTAGGATCGATATTCTTTGTTCACCCTCGTCGCCATTGATAAGTCTGCCACCTACTTGTGAGGGTAGTCTCTTGGTCCTAGTCGCGGGTCTCAGTTGCCTCTCCGCTCCCTGGATTTTCTGCGTACTCCCCACTCGACGGTTGGTCCCCCAAAAGCCCGGATGCCGGAAGTCTCGTGTATTGTGGCGTTGATGTGGGCGTTACCCGATATGGTAATCGAGCTTGGACTACGAGTCCGTACTTATCACATATGGCACGTGGACGGTTCTAAAGACCCTAACTCAGCATCGCCGCCACTTCATCTTTTACTGTATTTCCCCTGTGCGTATGGTACCCGGGTATGGTTTTGCAACGCACAGAGTGGAGTCTCGCAAACGGATATGACATTCCTCCAAGTCAGTTTTGCGACGGTAGGTCCGTAAAACCCCGTCAGGTTTCGCCTTGGTCAGCTCTCGAGAGCCTGAGCGAAAAGCTGGGTCCCTCCGTTCTCCAATTACCACATCATCAGCTGTCTCGGATGCCTCCAAGGGTATCACAGGGATGTCCTTGGTTGTAATGGGGGTCACTCCCTCAGTCTCCTCCTCGATCACAACCGCCCTCATGACCGCCGTCATTTGGGTTTCTTCTTCCTCTCCTTGAATAGCTGTGAGGAACCCATGGTCCCGTCTACAGTGTCACCCATGTCAGTTTTCCTATTGGTTGGTTGTGACGGCTCGATGGCTGCCGGGGTTTATTGCTCTTCTCTCTCATTGTACTTTTTCAGGAGATTCGTATGGAATACCTTGGTGCCCCGTTCCATTTGGATTTTTTAATCCACTTCTCCCAACTGAAACTACTACCCGGTATGGTCCTTTCCATGTCAGTTCCATCTTGTGACCTTCTCGGGGCGAAGCACTAAGACTCCTCTCCGGGGCCCGAACCCCTGATCTTGGCCTTGCGGGCAAACTGGGGCTTTTGAGTCTCACCCCGCCTTGAAACAGTGCTTCCTTCACGATCTCACATGTGTCCGCGATCTTGGTACGCAGCTCTACAACGTATTCGGCTGCAGTTCGAGTCTCGGGTTCTTTTCCCGGGTGCAGCCAGGCTTTCCTTGAGGATCTTTATCGGCCCAT